>JACEFZ010009172.1:0-62500 GCA_014155875.1 Cepaea nemoralis
CACAACTCTACAGAACACGCCATAAAGTGATCTATTATTTTACACACAGAAGCCACGACTCTACAGACCACACCATAAAGTGATCTATTATTTTACACACAGAAGCCACGACTCTACAGAACACACCATAAAGTGATCTGTTATTTTACACACAGATGCCACAACTCTACAGAACACGCCATAAAGTGATCTATTATTTTACACACAGAAGCCATGACTCTACAGAACACGCCATAAAGTGATCCTGTTATTTTACACACAGAAGCTACAGACAACATGCTGCACGATTTATTGCCTGTCATATTTCGCTGCATCTCGTCAGGTGCATACTGCAGAGTTATATACCCTATGAAGTGAATAATACTTCATGCTGAAACAATTATAACAATAAATTATTGTTGGAATGTGGAACTTTTGTTACCCCCGGGACATTTTTTAATTGAACAAGAACTCTTTCTGTTTGTATAAAACCTGCTGGAAGCGCCTAATTGCTACCGCATCACTGTATTTGAGCAATTAGCCGGTTCCAGCCGGTTTTACAAACAGATAGAGTTTGTGTTAAATTTAAAATTAGCATGAGAATAACAAATGTTCTATAATCGAACAATACCCGTGACGATGTGTTGGAATTGTTTCAATTTAAGTATAATTCATTTATTCACTTCTGATGATATATAACACAGCCGCATGCACCAGACGAGATGGGGCGAAGTAAGACAGGCAATAAATCGTGCAACATATTGTTTGTGGAAACTGTGTTTAAATCCACTGGAGGAATACATTGTTTTGATCAATCATTCTTCCTTATCTTAATTCATGTTCTCCATGACAACATTCTATGACGGAAATTTCATGTCCACTCCAAATTTAATCCAGTTTCCAAATGCAACGCTATGTGTCTTTACGCCCGGGTTTTACTCTCAGCCCCGATTTACGATAATCCCTGGGGATTTTGTCCGGAGTTGATTAAATATGGCATGATTCTTTCTTTCCTTGGCTGCAGGACATTGAGCAGTTTCTGGTTAGGGTATATTTTTTGTTTAACTGTTTTTAGGTCGAGATATTTTCGTGTCCCGAACATCTCTCGCGGAAACTCTTCAGCAGACCGCAAGGTGGCAGGCTTTGATGAACATGGCAGGTGCCATTAGTGAATTCATGATCCTCGTGGAAGGTTGTGGGTGGGTAGTGGGTGTTGTGTTGTACATCTGTTTGACAGTCGGTGCTGGTAGTGGTCGTCTGCGCTGGGATTGGTTGCTTCGTTAGTCAGTTCATCGATTTGTTGATTGTTTGTTTGTTTTGATGTTTCTTTCTTTTCATTGTTTATTTATTTATTGTTAAAATTATAATTGTGTTTGTTTATGGTTCATGAGCCAACGATGTGTCGGAAGAGTTACCAACAGTTACCAATCCGCATACCGCGTTCGAAACACATCTGCGGTCGATCTGGCAGCTGACTGCCTTGCGTTGGTTTTTATAAATTGGTAAGAGTGCCAGTCGTTCATAAAGCACTGGCAAACTACTGAACGTAAACTTGCCAAGAAATCAAAAACGGCAAAAAAAAATGCTGGGGTTGACTGCGACGTCATGAAAATTATATGCAACTAACTTATTTCTTTTTGCTGTTTGTTTTATTTATTTGTTTCATGTGTTTGTTTGTGTCTGTAGTTGATTGTATGTTCTATTTCTGGTAGTGTTTCCCTGTTAGGTTTGTTGTGGATGGTTGCTTGTTTGGGTGGCATATTCTTTTGTTGGCTTGTTTGTATCTATCTATGTTTGTGGAGACTTTGGTGGTAAAGGCTAGTAGGGAACTTAATGCATTGAGGTCAATGGCAGCAACCGGGGTAGATCAGAGGATGCTTTAAAGGCTCTTTCAGCAGTTGGTAATTTCTGTCATTGAGTATGGTTTGGGGCTGCTAACAGTATCAAAGAGCCAGCTTGAAAGGTTGGAGCGCATACAGAATTCTGCCATGCGGGTAATCCTGGGGTGCACAAAGGACTCACAAATTATATGCATGAGGCATATCCTGGCCATACCAACAATGATGGATAGGCATAGGGTCCTTCAGGCGAAATGGTACCTGAGAGTTGCTGCAGATAGGGATCATCCCTTGCATGCAGCCATGGATATGGTCAAATGTCATAGACTAAGACGAGGCAGATCCTGGTTGGCACAGGCAGACCTTTCGATACGTCAGGTGTGTGATCTAGAGACCATCAATCGTGAAAAACAGTGGGTTGAAGTTCCGGAAGACATGACAGACTGGCACAATGTAATAATAACACTGGGTCGTGAGTGCAGAGAATGGGCAGCCTGGCCGCACTGAGTTTGAAGTGCAACAACTGATCCAGAGCACCACACATCAAGGTGACATAGTCATCTACACCGATGTGTCAGTGGTGAGAAACAAACGTAATGGTTGGGGTTTTATTGCAAAGGCTAATGGACTAGTCTTGAACAAGGAGAGTCTGGCATATGAGACTACGAACTCCAGTATGAGAATGGAAGTAGAAGCAATAACAGCGGCATTCCGTTGGCTAGAGGAGACTACTACAACACACATTGTATTAATTATGGATTCAAAGAGTATGCTTAGTAAGGTGGAGAAAGGAATGTTTCGTGTGGAATGGCTATCGTCGCTTCAGAGGTCACAGATTGTGAGAATTGTATGTTTATTTTGCCCTGGTCATGAAGGGGTGCCTAGGGAATGAACAGGCTGCTAGGCTGCAGGGAATGCACGTCTTGGTGGTAGAGTGCCTTTGGACAAAGGAGAGATGGCGTGCGCTAGTGGGCCAAGTGGAGAAGGCGGGGGAACGGATTGAGAACCTGTATGTGAAAGAATGAGACTGCCGGGGGATCGGTAGGGGTTCTGGAAGATTGTTAAAACTAAGATGGAAGACCAAGAGAACTTTAAATCAGACAGTGGTGGGAACGATTAGTAGTATGACTCTTCGCTGGCTATTGAACGAGGGGATGGAACACGTATGGGAATGACCTGAGTGCAGGGATATCAGTTCTTAGCTCAACTCAACTTAACTCAACTTGTATCTATGTTTTCTTTAATTGTTTGTTGATTTGTTAGGCTGGTTGTTTGTTTTTGTATTTGATTGTTTGAGTCTGTTAATGGCTGCTTTTTTATTTTTTATATTTTTTGCACTCGCTCGCTTTGAACGCGTAGTCCATACACACTATTCATAAGTAGTGATGGGCTGAATTTTGCGTGCGGGTTAGCTTTCCTTATTAACAGTGTCCCTCGCCGTCAGGCGAGTTGACTCCGACTTTAGAGGTACATGTAATTTACGTCCCAAAGTCAAGGACGACAGGTCAACATTTTAGTCCAGCTATCCGATGTAGGGGTTGAACCGCTAACCCAGGCATCAGCACAGCAGACGTTTTAAAAAAAAAAAGTGACACCAGGTGTTAAGAACACGCGTTCTTATCCATTCGGCCATGCGGACCTGCAGGCTCCTTATTAGATTGGCTATGTGTTTGCTGGATGGTGGCTTGTTTGATTGGCTGATTGTTTAATTACATATTTATTTCTATGTTTTCTATTTCTTTATTGATTTATTTGGCCACCAGTTGATGTGTGTGTGTGTGTGTGTGTGTGTGTGTGTGTGTGTGTGTGTGTCACAATAAATCTTGGATGTCGATCGATGACAGAAAGTCGCACCAAACGTCTACAAACAGCCGGCATTTCTTTAATGTGTTGTTGATCGAGGAAGGACTATAGCGCCATACGTCTGCAAGGCGGCAGCCATCCTTTGAAGTTGGAGACACTCTGTCTGGATGTGGGTCGGCTAGACCTTTTGTTGTGGGGAAATTATTCTCCAGATTACAGACGGCGGGACTTTTTGAAGTACCGGGATGATTCCCCATATGAAAGAGACAGCCAGTCAGTTGTTGACATTAAGTCGGAAATGGAGAGAGAAAAATAGCTTCTAGACTGTCTGCTGTCTGGACAGTTTTGTGACGTCACTCAGACCCAGTATTAAACCAGTTGAGGTAAACAAATTTGGGGTAGTCGACCAAAAGTTGTGAAGCGCTACGGAAGTGTGCAATATTCCTAGTTGTGTATAGAGAGAGACTATAGTGTCTATTGTTGATGTATATCCGCGGACATCTATCCAGTGTGTGATTTCATAGTCTCCATCTACAACAGGAATAATTATATGGTATTCTATTAAACATATCTAACTTAGATTATTCTTAGGAATAGAATGCAGTACTGTGCGGTGATAGAACGTATTATAAGAGCGTCGGCAACAGTAGCCTATCGCGTAGCTTAAACTAGCTGGTGTGAGATATCATTTAACTCAGTGAGTTAAGGACAATGTAGTGGGATGATATTTAGGAAGATTGAGGATGGTTTGGGGGGGGATGAAGGGAATGTGAAATGGTAGGATCTTCCAGTAGGGCATCTGCTGGGTTTCTACCCTGTTCCTTTAGTCTTTCCTTGTATTACCATGACTCAGACCGAAGTGATGAGCTCCTCGGCCTTATAACAGAGTTTGGTTCTCTGTTATTTTTTCTGAGTGCGGCCGGTGGCCTACACTCACCTAATAAAGGTCGGAATCGGGTTGCTCTCACCAGGTGTGTTCTTTCTTCAACAGGTTCCACTCGATTGTTCCACGTTATTCTACCAAGAAGCTAGCAACAAAGTCATAGAAAGTCATGGCTCGAGTATTGAAAGCAGAGTTTACTGAGAGGCTTTTGCACTGGGCCCATAACCCAGATGGTCTGCAGGAACCTGGCCTCTGCTGAGCAGGAAATTATTATTATATAAATGTGTTTATTAAGTGATAGTTTACATCACATTAAATTCAGGACACTGAAAATAACACCTGTACCAGGAACACTAGTAAATATAAATACCTGGAACAGTAACCTTGTGTGTTAACATTGGGGAATTCTTACAACAAGTGAAATACTAACATTTAGATTTTCCAAAGTGACAGTAACAATAATTTTAGGATTCTCTGATCACAGAACTTTTATGAACAGAGTAGTTACACTGTGTGTGTTGGATCGATGTTCAATATTGGACTGTTTTCCAATATTGAGGACCAAGCATCCTGATTGTCCACGAGCTATCTGAGGAAGTCGACACTTGGCCTGAGAGACACATCATCTGGGTGAGGTTTTCTGTCCCTGATATGGTGTTGTGGTGTAGCCAGTACGATGATGAAGCAGACTGTGCTCCTTGGCTGTTCGGTCTGATTCTGCATACACACTAGATTATACGACAGACATTCTACTCATACACTTCGCACATACATGACACTTTTCTCTATTAAACTAAATTGTTGTTTTGTTAGAGCCAGTGTTGTGTAGTGTGTTTTGGGAAAAGAATGAGAGGGGGCTTGGTACAGTAGTAAGAGAGAGAGAGAGAGAGAGAGAGAGAGAGAGAGAGAGAGAGAGAGAGAGAGAGAGAGAGAGAGAGAGAGAGAGAGAGAGAGAGAGAGGAGGATCCAGGGACCGACGGGGTTTTGTGGACAGAAATCAAGAAGATCCTCAAGATAGTGATATGGGGTTAAAAGGATGTCGATGTTGATTCCCCTCACCCCAGGGACGACATTATAAATAATATACGACATTATAAATAATAAACGACAGTGTGTGTGTTGTTGGTTGAATGTTCGTCTAAGTCCATCCATAATGTGCTATGCCGATAAGCGTAGGCGGTCATGTTTACCGATCTCACTCGATCACCAGAGTCGTGGATCAGCTCCGTGTTCCTTTCTCGACCATGCCACGTTGCCAAGCCATCCAGGTATTTACTTCTCGGTCTTCCCCTTGGTCTCTTCCCTTCGATCTTGCCAGTTGTCACCAAGTTCTCCAAGTCATTTCTTCTCATAACATGCCAAAAAAATTTGACTGTCTACGTCTAATGTCTCTAATCAGTTTACGATCTTCATTTATTTCTTGAAGGACTTGTTCATTGGTTGTTCTGTCTGTCCATGATATTCTTTGCATTTTCCTCAGAAACCACATTTCCACAGTCATCAGATGCTTTTCAGCTTGACTGCTCATTATCCACGCTTAACATCCATACAAAAGTACAGGTTCTATGTAGCACTTCAACACTCTTTTTCTCGTTTCAATTAACATCTTTTTATTGGTCAGTATGTTTTTTCATCTTGCAAAAGGCTACCTTCGCATTGGCAATCCTTGTTCTAATCTCTTCCGGGCATCTACTATCAGATGTTATGACTGTTCTGAGATAACTGTATCTATTCATTTGCTTAAGAATATGTCCATTTATCCGTATATCACAATGTGGTATTTCCTTCTTCCCAGTGACGAACACAATATGTATCTATTCAATTCTAACCCTAGTTATTCACTGTGTGCAACAACCGCATCTACTAAATGTTGCGGATCCTGTTCATTGTCTGCAATCAAGGCTATATCTTCGGCATATCTAATGTTATTGATGTATCGTTCCCCAATGTTGATCCCTTCCATATCTTTTATATTTCTGAAAATATTTCACTGTACAGGAAAAAAAAAGATCTGGATACATTACAAATGCCTGTCTCACACCTCTTTTAGTAGGCTGATATTGACTTACATCATTATCAATTCCGATGGCAGCTTGTTGTTTTCAATATTTGTTTTTTACAAGTCTAAGGTCTTTTCCATCAATTTGTAGATCTTCAAGCATCCTTATCATGTCGACATGTCTCACTTTATCGAAAGCCTTTGTATAACAATAAAACCAAGTTGTGGATCTTTGTTTACTTCTATAGAATGTTCAATTACTGGTTTCAGTATATAAACAGCATTTACTGTGCCCTTGCCTTCTGCAAACACACATTGTTCTTCTTCTATTTCAGGTTGTATTTTCGTCCTCTTTGCATCATAATTCTTAGCAAAATCTTCATGATGTGGCTCATTATATTAATTGTTCGATGTTGTTCATTGTTCGATTCCAAGGCTCCTGATTTCTCCGGGATTGCAATACATATAGAATTACATAATTCAGGTGTATCTCCAGTATCGTATATTGCGCCCAGCAATCTGGTGACCCGGTCTATTCCATATTCTTCTAAAACATTGATCATTTCTAATGTGATGTTATCTGTACCCGGGGTCTTGCCAGTTTTCACATGGTTAAGAGCATTCAGAACTTCCATCTTCAAAATTGATGGCCCTTCATTATTATTCCGATGATCATATTGTTATTCTCTTGTATCATCATAAAGGCCTTTCACATAATCTGACCACGCATGTACAATCTGATCTATTTCTATTATGATTTTGCCATCTTTGGTTTTTAGGCAACCCGCTGATGCGTGTGTTCTTTTGTTAGTGATGTCATTAATTCTTTTGTGCATTAATTTGGTATTCCAAGTGTTGTGTTGG
This sequence comes from Cepaea nemoralis, assembly GCA_014155875.1. NCBI lineage: Eukaryota > Metazoa > Mollusca > Gastropoda > Stylommatophora > Helicidae > Cepaea > Cepaea nemoralis. Next base: position 7,367 of record JACEFZ010009172.1, read on the forward strand.
TTTTCAGTTTCCTTGCAATTTTCCTCAAGCCATGTTTCTTTTGCCTTTTTGCACAGCTTCCTAATTTTCCTGTGAATCTCTTCATATTTTCCTCGTTATTTTTGTTATTTCTTCGTATTTCTATGAGTTTTAAGATGTCTTCCGTCATCCATTTCTTGCGTCCTATTATCTTTATTTTTGAGATGGTTGTTTCTGCAGCTTGGTTGACTGATTTCTTTAATATTTTCCATTGGTCACTGACGTCTTAAATAAGTATTTACATATCGGACAATGCATCGAATCTGTTCTTTACCTCTGCGTTGAATGTATCTTTTATCTCCTCACTCTTCAGTGCCTGTAGATCAAATTTTGTGTTTCTTGGTGTATATTTCACTTTCTTATGATCAGGACTCCTCCATGTCCATAATCTCCTTGGGTGCTATTGATACCAGGTGTTTCCAATAATCAAATCATGCTCATTTGCCCACTGTACAAGTCTGCAACCTCTTTCATTCTGTCCTCCTAGTCCATACTTGCCTACTATGCATCCGTTTTGTTGATTTCCAACTTTGACATTTATGTCACCCTTTATGATATTTACTTCAGAATTCTTGTATTTCTTTAAGCCATTCTCTAAATCATTATACAATTCATCAACGCTGTCATCACTATTGTCTGCTGTTGGTGTATAAACTTGTATGACGTTGACATGAAAAGGTCTTCCACTCAATTTCACCAGTAACACTCTGTCTGATACAGTCCAATATCCTTTGATCGATTTTGATCTCTCTGTATCCATTATAATTTGCTACTCCTCGCTATTGTTTCTCTCCACCAGAATAGATTATTCTATATTCCTCAGATGTTATAATGTCCATTCATGTCCATCTGGTCTCACATATACCTAACAGGTTAACATTTAGTCTTCTCATTTAATTCTTATTTTTATCAAATTTGCCATCCCCACTCATAGTTCTTACATTCCAAGTTCCTACTTTCAATGTTGATACTCTTTTGCAGTCAGTCGCCTGCTGACGCTCTAGAGTCATCTGGTGCACATGTCTACCCGTACCGGGCGAGGCTGCTCCTATGCAGCACCCATTTACGCCTCCTTTTCTCTGATTATCGATTAGACTGCAGTACATTATATTCTTGGCATCTGTAAAGAAGGTAGTTGTGGCATGTGGATTTTAATTTATGAGAATATTATGTTAAGTTTGTCTAGGGGATTTAGTTGATTCTCTGGTCACTGTTAGAATGCAAGTGATCAGGGAAGTTTACCACAAATACAAGGAGAAAACATTTCAAGTCCTTGAAACAATGGTAATCTGTGTGTAGGTTTCCCCTCCCACTTCAATCATCCTTTAGAATTTACTATAGTGTTAGTGCATAATTGATTGTTTACAACTATATAAAACAACTACGGTTGAACATACATCAACACTGGACCTGACGTAAGCATCAACAATTTTGGACAAACAGTTCAGGCATTAAATCAATATCTGCAGTAACTTATATAGATATATTTGTAATGACCACACTGGATTTCCAGAACAGGCATGGGAATGATTTTCAATATGAAAAACCCCATTACCCACATTGTCCCAAGAAAAAAAACAATGTTATTACAAACAACACAACAACCACTAATTGGTTCTACATCTTTGACCCACTGTACATGAGTAAAGTAAACAATGGTCTAAGTTCATAAAAACCCAACATATAAACAATTGTTTCTGACACAATTTATAATTCTCATATTTAAAAATTAATGAGATGGTGTCAGAGTACTCAAACAACACAACAACCACCTGTTGATTCTACCATTCACTGAAAAAAGCTACTGACCTTACACATCCATGGCAGGGAAAAATACCACATATAAAAGCTTTGCTAGTACTGATAATTAAACTAATTATTTAATTACAGTCTTTTCCCTTGGGTGTTGCTGTCGGTTATTCTTCTCCAGTGCGAAGCAGATAATGTCGATATTTATCAGGGCAGAAATAAATGTACTCACAGTCATGTTCTCCTTACATTATGTTCACTGAAGTTGGCTGGTGAATATTTATAATCCATAATACAAGAATAGAATTATACTCAAGCACATATCCCCTCCGTGGGGCTGAATTCAAGAATACTCTGTTGCAAGTGGGCTCTGTGGTTCAATTGAAATTTGTGCCTAAGTCTGTCAAGCTTTCAGGAGGATGCATCTTGAGTCTTCTGACCCGGTTCTTCCCTATATCATCTTATCGATGAAAAAGATGACGACTGTCCAACAGCTAGGTTTATGTTAACCGTTTCCCAATTAGTTCAAGCGGCTTTGTCACACACCCGGTTCATGTTGATAGGCCATCCCACACTTGGTGATGGGACAATTAGGCCAACATGGAACCAGCATAGGTTCTGATTCATTCCATTTCAGTGTAGAACATACAATGGTGAGTCATTCATTTGGTTCATCTGGAATTTTATCCAGGATTGATCTGCTACAGACATGTAACTGAAGAATATTAATTCCAACACACAAACTGGGAGCCGCACAACAATCAGATGATTTGTGTTGTTGCATGCGTAGAGGCATTTACTCCGCTAGCTTCTTTCGTATGGCCTTCTGATGGTGTTTCGGTTCAGAGGTCTCGAGTGGATCTGGCTGCTTTCAGAGTGCTGTAGATTTGAACCTTGAGGTAATCTGGTTTCTAAGTTGTTTTTCAGTTGGTATTAAGTTGGTACCTTGATTGTACTGTCTTATGTTGTTTCAGTGTCTCTTCCCATTTGTTTGAGTTGGTTTTCGTATCTAGCACATGGTGTTGAGTCTGCCGCTGTATGACTGACTGAAGGATTAATCAATCCTGAACAGGAAACTGGGAATGCCCCATGATATCGTTGACTTCGCGGATTGATGGCGTACTAGGCGGTATCTCCCAGACGTAAAAGTAGACGATACTCTGTTATCGGTGTATTTTGAATACCCAATTATCTTGATGGACAATTAAATACAGAGATCCATCCTGGATATCCTGACAGAAGTAGGCTATCAATAGCTGAGTGTCTCTCTTCAACAGGTCTTTCGCTGGCTAGGCAGCGGATAAGCGTAGAAGTCAACGTTGATGTTTTTCTAGATCCAGACTATGGTTAGAACAGGTTGCCATTTATCACTTTCTGGCTGTTGACCCAGGATCCAGTTTCAGTGATATAGTCCAACAAAATCCAAACCACCACTCGCTACTGTCTATAGAAATGGATGACAAAGAATACAACCCAGGCATTAATCTACTGTGTTATGTTAACATGGTTATAACTACAATTACAAACAAAAAAGGGAGAAGGAGAAAGGAGTGGGTTTCCAAGTTCCTATGTCCCTCCTTGCTTGTTGTAGAGCCATTCTGACTCTAAATGTGAGTACGGTATTTTCTCACTCTGTATTCCTTCCCATGTTGTTACTGAGACTTTCTGATGTGTTAAGCCATCCTTTCTATCCAACACTTTAGCTAGTGCATCTGTCATACATTGAAGAGAATAGTACCAGACATAGGCTCTTTTGTTTCCGATTCCTCGTCTCCATTCCTTCGCTATAATGAGCATTAGGCCAAGGCTATTCACATTGTCTTCTTATGTACTGACATGCACAAGGATTCTTACATCATCATCATCATGTCCCCAGGGGTCAAATTAAAATGTATATTCCCACAGTAAAGAGTACAATCAGGACAGAATATAATTCTCATAACAGAGGAAAACAAACATGTACATTTCTCTGACTATTAAGTACATGATAATCATGCATAATAATTAATCATAATGATAATGCAAGGAAGCCTATGTTTTTGGATTTCCTCATTGGTTAATCCATAAAACTAAAACATAAATTGTTTTCCCCCACTGCTTACAGCAGCATGAGGTTAGTGAACGCTGTGATATATTTTGCCAAGTGCTGCTATTTGTAAGAAAATTTATTATTTATTAGAAATGATTTATGCAGCCTGATAAGTGTTCGGAACATATAATATTATTCCAGTTGTCCACCCCCTTGGTGCGGTGTGACTAAAGGCTTGGTTATATCATGCGTTTTCTTTTTTTCATGGGATTATATTCTCCCACAGGCATTTCCCTAGCAATATTTTATGAAAAGATTATATGTCCATCACCCATATTGAGTGGTTACTAATATGTTAACAAGAAGATTGTACCAAAATATGGCACGATAACTTGAGTTACAGATGAGCAATTAGCAACCAATTTATTCAAAACGAACTAGAGTGCATGATATGCGTGATCAACAGTATGCTTCCGCATGGATAAAAGTTTCCTGAAATGTCCTTAACAGTAAATTTACACTACATAGGATATTTACGGATCAAAGGCGTTGATAGTGAGATATAGTTTCACAATGCCTAGAAGAGGTTTTAACATAGGAATTAGAAATTGTAAGTATGGAAAATTTTGACAGCGTGGTACAGCCATTTTGCTGAGTAGTAAAAATCAATCAGACTCTAGTTTACAAGAATTGTTGATTTATCATTTTAACCAATTCTTAATTAAACACAATGGTATGTGTAGCTTATAAAAATACATAAATACGTATTAATAATGTAGATTTAACATACCAATTGCTGCAGAGAATGATGTTTTTAGGGCTAAAATCACCCCTCCCCGAAGGGAAAGGTTTAACGTGTCTGACTCCTTTGTCTACACTGACCAAAATGGCTAGTAAAAACCCTTTGTTTCACAATCAGCCGGTCTGGCCAGGTACGTGAACCAAACTAAGGCAAAAATTTAAACTAATGCCAAATAAATTTGGCTGTGCCATGGTCAGTCTATCGTTGTTTTTATTCCCCTAAAATAAGGTATTTAAACAGTAATCCCTAGGGCCTGTGATATTTTTAAGGGTGTGTCACAGAAAGATGATAGTTTAGTGATTCCCAGATAGAATTGGATGTACCATTAATGGCAATATAGGAGAAGGGTTAACAATCGAGTCGTTCAATCTGAGAGAAGGATAAATGGAAGGTTATTGACCGATTATCAGGGACAGGTGCTCGCCGAGGTCAGTGGCTGCCGCTCGTATCGGCCGACGGGAAAACGAACGGACAGAAGAACGGGGAACAGAAAGACGGTGATCAAAGAATAGATCTCTTTGAAGTGCGACGAGCGATGAACGGAGGAACAGAAAGGAACGAGCAATTAACAATACGTGATTTTACCGCCTTTTGATGGTGAGGATACGGCAAATTTGATTGTAGATCAAACAATCAACGGAGGATTGGACACTCAATATAAATAGTAGAAAAGTGGTTTTATATTTAGTGTGCTACCAAACTGGACGGAAAGCTGGATTTATGTGTCCTGTAAATGAAAAGAAATATCCTCCCTTATAATGGGATAGAGTGCTTATGTGCGGATAAATTTCGATTCGGGGACTTACATTAATTCTATATATATAAGGTAACACTAATATTAGAGTAATATTAGCATAGGGAAATATGTGTTTGTGCTTAGGGTTTACTATTGCTTTCTATTTAGTGAATAGTTTAGACTTTAGTGAATTCTGCTGTTTATGTCAGAGTAGTCTTTCGGAAGCTTTTTCATTACGGCTGGAGAAAGACAATCACATAAACAGTAATATGAAGCAGACTTAAATCATCTGATTTAATGTTTATTACCCAGGTTCCACTACACAGCCTGACATATCAAAGAAGATAAACCAGTACGTCTCTTGTACAGAGAAAGCCGTGTTGATAATAAAGGAAAGAACTGTCACTTTAATCAGTCACTTCACAGGTGCAGTGAAAATATGTCACAATAGCAAATTCAACCTAAACAGTCAATAAGAGGGGGTGACATAACGAATGGCAAGAAATATGTTTTGGTGAACTTCAGGGAAAGACCTTTATTCAAGCAGAGCAAATAGGCTAAAATATAGTGCAATTAGGTAATCACCTAAAAGAAACATTGAAGAACACGAGAACATTTAACATAGAAATAGACATTTATATACAGTGATGATGTGTATTCAGTGGTGGACTATACTACCTTCCAAAACAGGACATATCTGAACTTCAGTGACTTACCTTTATTGGATTATGTTTCTGATGATAAAACATTGACAATTGTTTTCCATAATTGGATTAAGTCCAGACTCAAGCCGGAAAGGAGCATCCAGGGTGAGACCGTTCCAATTCTATGTGTAATGTCCGATGTTTTGGCCGTTTGAATATGCTGGAGAAACTACGAAGACTAACGTCTAAAAGTCCTATCTTGCACTCACATTAGCAGACACTAACAACTACAGATACACATTCAATACATACAACTGACATAGTTTTCAACAATAAACAGGTTATTAATTGTTGGAGGAAACTGTTGTCAGGGTATGTTATGAAGGAGAGAGAGAGAGAGAGAGAGAGAGAGAGAGAGAGAGAGAGAGAGAGAGAGAGAGAGAGAGAGAGAGAGAAAGAGAGAGATATAGTGTATGAAAGACGGAAGGGAGGAGTGTAGACAAAAGTCATTCAATACTCCCAATAGTAGAAGGATATTAAAGATGTGCTTGTCGAGTCCACTTTCCTCCAGGGACGATTAGTCACATAAAATGGTGGAGCGAGCGGGGTAATACATAATACCCACATGAACTGGAGGCATAACAAGGCGTATGCATAGAGGGGTACCTGCATATTGGCACAGGCATAGCGGAGTACCTGCATGTTGGGACATACTGATTGGAATAAATATAAGTATACATTGATGACTTTTAATGGAAGGACGTCCATTGGATATATGGTGCCATTACATTTATGGTAGAAACATTTCATTAATGCTGGTGACTTTACAGTGAGAAAGTTCCAGACAGGGTGAATGTGGATAGGTGGTAAGACACATTACATACCTAGTCACACGGTCACACGTCTACATAAGTCTTTATCCTATATCTCCTCTTGTGGATGAGAGAGTGGTTGTGATGTACTGTGTGGTGTCGTTGATTAATAATATTAGATAGACATAGATAAATGATATAGGTTCTAGGTAGATTATCTGTTTATAGTGAGTACTTCTTACTGCTTTAAGGTGTCTTTACTCAGCCGGCTGACTTACATTCTTAACTATGGCAACTCCTAAAGTAACTACAGCAGAACTAAGGGCCAACGGGGAGGCAATTGGTTTAGCTGGTTCGGAACTAACTGATTACATACAGGAAAGGGAGCGAGAATTTCGTCAAGAAGAAAGGGAAGATCGAAAGGAGGCCAAGAGACTAGAATTGGAAATGGAAGAGGCTGAAAAGATAAGACAACATGAATACCGCATGAAAGAGCTAGAACTCAAGACACAAACTAAGGGAGAAATAGATGGAGTGGAAGGAAGTTCTTCTTCACCTGGTGCAACCCACATGATTGGACATGGGTACCATGCCATGAAGTTTCCCTTAGCTGTCTACGATCAGTCTAAGGAACGCTTTGACCAGTACGCTTCTCGCTTTGAAGCAATGTCAGTCGCTATGGGGCTGGATAGGAGCAGATGGGCTCTTAAATTATCCCAGGGATTAATAGGTTCGGGATTCGAGGTGTACACACGCTTACCACCAGGACAGGAAAATAATTACGAGGAATTAAAAGCCGCTTTGATGAAGCATTTTGACATCACAGCACAAACGTATCGGAAGAAGTTTAGATCGTCTAGACGAGAGCCGGGAGAGCTATTCGCCGCCTACAGTCTGAGGCTGAAATCATATCTCCAGAAATGGATGGACTTGGCAGAGTTCAAGCGGGACTATGACAGTTTGGAAGAGCTCATGGTGGTCGACCAGATGCGACAGCAAATGTCAGAACCACTGAAGACATTTTTAGGAGAACAAGGGGCGGAACGGCTGGATGTTGTGAATAAGCTAGCGGAAAGATTCGTAGAAGTCCATGGGGAAGCTAAAGAACTAAGTACACAAACCAAAGGTCAGGAGAAACAAGAGAAAAAGAAACCTAAAAACTGGGAAGGAGAAAAAGTGGAACCTTATATAAAGACGTCAATGGAGAGTTCAGAGAAGGTGAAGGAAGGAAACCAGAGCACCTCGAATTCTTCAGCGAAACGACCGTGGTCCGAGAAGTGGTGTTCGATATGCCAGTCGCCCTCTCATAACACGAAGGACTGCAGATCGAAACCTAAAAGTTCTTACTTCGCAGCATGCAAAGTGACTCCTACGACGGTGATCACAGACAAGGCTGAGGTCGGCGAAGGAGCTAGGAACAAAAAGGACACACGGAAACCTTGGAAGGGAAAATGGTGCACACACTGCCGGTCGAAAACACATAATACTGTGGACTGCAGATGCAAGGCAGAAGACGCCAATTGCATAACCAACCTCGAGGAATCAAAAGAGGAAGGCAAGGAAACGGTCAAGGAGATGGAAGACACTCCGGACCAAGAGAGGCCACCTGTGGTCGAACTGATTGAAGTCAATGGCCAGCAGGTTGTTTGTCTCTACGATACCGGTTTGGATGGGGAAGCTGTGATAGACGCCAGCCTGGTAAGCCCAGACCAACTTACAGGGGAGACCATAGAAATACAGCCGGCAATGAGGAGTGCTGTTACCATGACGCTGCCAATCGCCAAGGTGGAGATTAAATCCAGGTACGTCACGGGCATTATTCCAGCTGCTGTATTATCTGACTCCTTATTTCCCATGATCATTGGCACGAAATATGTCTTTTTGGGGATGCCCAAACAGCCAGCCCACCAGGGAACAGTAGCCAGTGGATTTCAAGGGAAGGAAAAAGAGGCAGAGACACTATGCGACAACTCAGAGATAGGAGAATTGCATACTGCCCAGAGGAAGGATACTACGTTGCGTCCTTGCTACAGGAAGCTGCAAAGAAGTGCTGAGCCACCAGAACGGGGACAGTACTTTCTGAAGAATCGACTACTCTATCGGAGAGCTGGGAGGGGAGACAACCTGCACGAGCAGTGGGTGGTTCCAGAGACCCACCGTCCTCACATTCTTCAGAGTGGACACATCATAGCCGAGAATCGACATATGGGTGTCAGAGAGACATTGCAGAAAATTTCCGGCCATTATTGCTGGCCAGGAATGACCGGAGATGTACGCCGGTTAGTGAAGTCTTGTTCAGAGTGCCAGAAAGCACCATCCAACAAGCGAATTAAGAGGAAACTAGCTCTTAAGGTGGAAGACAAAGTGGAAGTATGGGGTCCAGAAGAGACTAATATACTACAAGTAGGATGGAAAGGACCTTATCCTGTGGAAAAGGTTGTGTCCAAGAACATCTACAAAATCCGGATCGGGGAAGAGCAGAAAAATCTCCCTAGACATCTCATTAGGAAATATGAGGAGAGATCCGGAGCAAAGCTTCGCACTTTATGGTGATGGCAGCCATTGGGACAAAGGTTACCAGTCCAGACGAAGACCAGAGATCGCCAGTACAACATAGGAGGGCCTATGGGACAGTACGTGATAGGTCAGATTTACCCAACGAAAGGAGGAGGGAAATCACACGTCAGGGAAAGGACAAGAGTGAAACCTTCAATAGTAACCAAGTTCAGAAGGGGTGGGTAACGGCGGGAAAGGCGAGAAATACCCAGGACTCCAACCGAAGATTGGCTGACCAGATACAATATCGCCCAAGATGGTCCTGGAAGCAAAAGTCCAGGAGGTTTGGGAAAGACGACTCGGTCCAACGCGGACGAGGTGGAACATCCCCAGAGGCAAAGCCGGGGGAAACCAAGAGAATATGGAAACAGTGTTACAGTAAGGATGGGACGATCCGTCTGTATTGTGAGCCATCGCTTACGCCAGTCGAAAGGAGGTCGACTGCACGTACAGGGGCGATGTGCCAACACTAATGGTGATCATGAGTAGTATGGTAGGGTGTCTATGAGGTCGCCTACTGGATGAGGTGCTGATCCATGTGAGGATCCAATCATATCATCAACACGTGATGTTCATAGCTACTTCGCAGAAGCTCAACGCACGGTGGATGTGATGGACGTTGTTGCTGCAACAGGACAACTTCACAGTGGAATACATCTCGGGTAAGGAGAATGTAGGAGCGGATTTCTTATCTAGACATCCAACTTCAGAGGAAGAGGAATAGGATGGTGGATCATAGGAATCAAAACTACATTGAAGAAGAGTCGACGCGGTCAACTCTCTTAAGAGGGGGCCTATGTCACAGAATGATGATAGTTTAGTGATTCCCAGATAGAATTGGATTTACCATTAATGGCAATATAGGAGAAGGGTTAACAATCGAGTCGTTCAATCTGAGAGAAGGATAAATGGAAGGTTATTGACCGATTATCAGGGACAGGTGCTCGCCGAGGTCAGTGGCTGCCGCTCGTATCGGCCGACGGGAAAACGACGGACAGAAGAACGGGAACAGAGGAGACGGTGATCAAAGAAATAAGAACTCTTTGATGGGCGACGAATGATGAGCGTAGGGGAATAGCGGAGAAGACGAAGGAGACACGACACGGAGCGCAATTAACAATACGTGAATTCACAGACGTTTGATGTGGGGACTTACGGCAAATTTGATTGTAGATCAAACAATCAACGGAGGATTGGACACTCAATATAAATAGTAGAAAAGTGGTTTTGTATTTAGTGTGCTACCAAACTGGACGGAAAGCTGGATTTATGTGTCCTGTAAATGAAAAGAAATATCCTCCCTTATAATGGGATAGAGTGCTTATGTGCGGATAAATTTCGATTCGGGGACTTACATTAATTCTATATATATAAGGTAACACTAATATTATAGTAATATTAGCATAGGGAAATATGTGTTTGTGCTTAGGGTTTACTATTGCTTTCTATTTAGTGAATAGTTTAGACTTTAGTGAATTCTGCTGTTTATGTCAGAGTATTCTTTCGGAAGCTTTTCATTACGGCTGGAGAAAGACAATCACATAAACAGTAATATGAAGCAGACTTAAATCATCTGATTTAATGTTTATTACCCAGGTTCCACTACACAGCCTGACATATCAAAGAAGATAAACCAGTACGTCTCTTGTACAGAGAAAGCAGTGTTGATAATAAAGGAAAGAACTGTCACTTTAATCAGTCACTTCACAGGTGCAGTGAAAATATGTCACTATAGCAAATTCAACCTAAACAGTCAATAAGAGGGGGTGACATAACGAATGGCAAGAAATATGTTTTGGTGAACTTCAGGGAAAGACCTTTATTCAAGCAGAGCAAATAGGCTAAAATATAGTGCAATTAGGTAATCACCTAAAAGAAACATTGAAGAACACGAGAACATTTAACATAGAAATAGACATTTATATACAGTGATGATGTGTATTCAGTGGTGGACTATACTACCTTCCAAAACAGGACATATCTGAACTTCAGTGACTTACCTTTATTGGATTATGTTTCTGATGATAAAACATTGACAATTGTTTTCCATAATTGGATTAAGTCCAGACTCAAGCCGGAAAGGAGCATCCAGGGTGAGACCGTTCCAATTCTATGTGTAATGTCCGATGTTTTGGCCGTTTGAATATGCTGGAGAAACTACGAAGACTAACGTCTAAAAGTCCTATCTTGCACTCACATTAGCAGACACTAACAACTACAGATACACATTCAATACATACAACTGACATAGTTTTCAACAATAAACAGGTTATTAATTGTTGGAGGAAACTGTTGTCAGGGTATGTTATGAAGGAGAGAGAGAGAGAGAGAGAGAGAAAGAGAGAGATATAGTGTATGAAAGACGGAAGGGAGGAGTGTAGACAAAAGTCATTCAATACTCCCAATAGTAGAAGGATATTAAAGATGTGCTTGTCGAGTCCACTTTCCTTCAGGGACGATTAGTCACAGGGTGTCAATGCCAGGAAAGGGTAAGGACGTTTTAATATGCGACAGTAGTTTGCCATTGCTTTCGTTTCTAGCAGTGACCATACTGGTCGATTACCGTAGCCATTCCCCCCCTCCTCCCCCCCCCCCCAAAAAAAATACATCTTCTGCCTAGCGCTGTGAAGCTGGAGATCATAACCTACAACTATCTGTCGGCTACTCTTCAACTTCATCCACCACCTGCACCCATGGCTTCACATAACCCTGATCGGGGGGGGGGGGGGGGGGAGCTAAACTGGTACTCCACCTTGCCCAAGAGTATCTAGGGCCTTGCTGGGCTATTTGCTTGGATGGATAGTTTAAAAAACAATATTATTTAGGTTGTTTGGTTGGTCGGTTGTTTGCTAAATTGTTTGGTTAATTGGTTAGCTATTTGGGCGTTGGATTGTTTGGCTTATTGGCAAATTATTAATTTAAAAAAAAATGTATTTGTGGTCGCTAGCTTTGAACTGAAACGTAGTCCATACACATACTACAACTGCTAGTGCACTGCGCTGATTTTTGCGTGTGGATTAACTTTCCCTATTACCAGCATCCCCCGCCATCAGGCGAACTCACTCCTACTTCTGAGGTACTTGTAATTTACGTCCCGAAGTCAAGGAAGAGAAGTCAACATTTTAGTCCAAATAACGTGTGTAGAGGTTGGACCAGCCACCTTAACATCAGCACATATCTAGTTTAAAAGCGGGTGCTCATATCCATTCGGCTACGCTGAACTACAGCGCTGAACTAGTTAGCTGTTTAATTAGGTTGTTGATTGGTGGCTGGTGTAATTAGTTGTTTAATTAGATTGTTGATAGGTGGCTTGTGTAATTAGTTGTTTAATTAGGTTGTTGATTGGTGGCTGGTGTAATTAGTTGTTTAATTAGATTGTTGATTGGTGGCTTGTGTAATTAGCTGTTTGATTAGGTTGTTGATTGGTGGCTGGTGCAATTAGCTGTTTAATTAGGTTGGTGATTGGTGGGTGGTGTAATTAGTTGTTTATTTAGGTTGTTGATTAGTGGCTGGTGTAATTAGCTGTTTAATTAGGTTGTTGATTGGTGGCTGGTGTAATTAGTTGTTTAATTAGGTTGTTGATTGTTGGCTTGTGGAATCACTTGTTTAATAAGGTTGTTGATTGGCGGCTAGTGTAATTAGTTATTTAATTAAATTGTTGATTGGTGGCTTGAGTAATTAGCGGTTTAATTCCGTTGTTGATTGGTGGCTTGTGTAATTGGTTGTTTAATTAGGTTATTTATTGGTGGTTTGTGTAATTATTTGTTTCAGTAGGTTGTTAATTTGTGGTTTGTGCAATTAGTTGTTTAATTACGTTGTTGATTGGTGGCTGATCAGTCAGGTCTTAGTCAGATATGACTGAGCTACCGTATAACAGTAGACGGTACTACCTGGTTTCTGTTAGCGCCGAACGTTGGGCGGCGCTTACCAAACCCGACACCTCACATTGTGCCAACGGCTTCGGGCGGAAGAGCGCAATTGGGAGGGTACAAGCCTTACCCTGGTGCGAGGAAATGCAAGCTAAAGACAAAATTGTCATGGCAGGGCAGACCAGGCCCTAAGCCTTGGTTGGCGACTGGTCTAGGATCGAAGCTCCGACAGGCGGACAGTTAGAGCATTGCTTTGCTGATCCGGCAGCTTCTGCAGCTTGTCTTGTTCCAGATGTAGGGGTGTTACCTTTCCTCTGGAGTGAACTAGGCAGGCCGAGAGAGGGATCATGCTACATGGGCAACACATGATCTCTATATTTTAGCCCAGGCTTTGTGCTATGGAGAGGCAATAACTCCATCCCTGGTCTTAACTGGTCTCGGAATCAAAGCGAGAGGCAACTGTTACGGGTTATAAGTCCTTGTCAGTTGGCGTAGACATGGGGCGCCACGCGTTGCCTCTGACGGTGGGAGACACCTATAGGTGTCACTGATCAGCTACCGCCCGCCTCAAGCTGGGCAGCCCCCAGCCAATTGGGTGGTGATCCGCCACAGCCTGCCTGCTTCAATGGGTGCTTGGGGCTAGGACAAAATCTGAATCGCAGGCTGTAAAACCAATGCACCAGATACAAACAAAAATAAAAATAGAAACCTCAAGCTACGGCTTGCAACCTGGAACGTGAGAACCATGTGTCCAGGATTTTCCACTGACTTGACCAATATTGACTATGTGAGAAAAACGGCTGTGATTGATGCCGAAATCAATCGTCTTAACATTGATATTGCTGGCCTGCAGGAGACTCGCCTCGCTGAGGAAGGGTCACTCAGGGAAAACAACTACACCTTTTTCTGGAAGGGTAGAGGGCACGCAGAAAAAAGGCAACACGGTGTGGGCTTTGCAGTGAAGAATTCGCTACTGGGAATGATTGAAATTCCAGCAGGAGGAAATGAAAGACTATTATCCCTGCGCTTGGCAACCTCTTGTGGGTTTGCCACCATTATTACTGCATATGCACCGACACTCGATTCCTCTGATGATTTGAAGAATTTGTTCTATGAGGAGTTAGACTCCGTGATCAAGGCAGTTCCAAAATCTGACTACATTTATATGCTCGGTGATTTCAATGCTCGTGTGGGCAAGGACTCGAGTTCATGGGCAGTGTCTCTTGGAAAATACAACATCGGTCGCATGAATGAAAATGGGCAAAGGCTGCTGGAGCATTGCACCAGTAATGACCTATGTATTACAAACTCTTTTTTTAAAACAAAAGAGATGCATAAGGTCACATGGAAACATCCATGATCCGGCCATTGGCACCAGCTGGACTTCATCATCACACGGAGACAACATCTGAACCATATATCATTGACTCGTAGTTACCACAGTGCTGACTGTGATACAGATCATTCTTTGGTTGTTGCAAGAGTTAGACTGAGACCAAAGAGAATCTACACAGCTAAACACAAATCTAGCCCCAGGATTAATATTATTAACACTCACGATCCTGAAAAGTGCTTTCAGTTTCAACAGCAACTTAAAGACGCTTTCACTGATACACCAGAAAATTGTACTGTAAATGAAAAGTGGGGTCAAATTAAGGAAACTCTTTATAAAACTGCCGTAGAGGTTTACGGCACTGTGGATCATAAGAGGTAGGACTGGTTTGCGGCCAACAGCGAGACTCTGCAGCCCTTGATTGATAAGAAGAAGAAAGCTCTCTTAAGAAACAAGGAAAGACCAACGCGGAACATTCTGAATGAGCTAAGGCAAGCTAGGAAGGATGTGCAAAAGGCTGCCAGGCAGTGTGCAAATGATTATTGGATCAAGTTATGTGAGTCCATTCAAATCGCAAGTGATAAGGGAGACATAAGAAGCATGTATGAAGGAATAAAGAAAGCCTGTGGTCCAGTGATCAAAAGAAGTGCACCATTGAAAACCTTGACTGGAGAAGTCATCACTGATAAGAAACAGCAGATGGACAGATGGATAGAGCACTATTTGGAGCTTTACTCAAGTGAAACCAAACTAGCGGATGATGCCCTCAACGTCATAGAGGCTCTACCAACTCTTGACCACCTGGACACACTTCCCACCATAACAGAAGTTAAATGTGCTATAAATGAACTTGCATCTGGCAAGGCTCCAGGTAAGGATGGGATTCCAATAGAGGTTATCAGGAGTGGGCAAGACACACTCACTATACAGATCCACCAGCTAATAGAGCTATGCTGGCATGAAGGACAAGTCCCACAGGATTTCAAAGATTCAAGCATCATAACACTGTACAAGAACAAGGGCGATCGGAGCGACTGCAACAACTATAGGGGTATCTCACTTCTGTGTATTGTTGGAAAAGTATTTGCCAGAATTGTTCTGCGCAGACTTCAAGTCCTGGGAGATCAAGTCTACCCCGAATCACAGTGTGGTTTTCGACAGAACCGGTCTACCACTGATATGATATTCTCATTGCGACAAATGCAAGAAAAATGCCGTGAACAGAATCAGCCACTGTTTATTGCCTTCATCGACCTCACAAAGGCATTTGATTTGGTCAGTCGTGAGGGTCTGTTCAAGGCACTAAAGAAGATTGGCTGCCCACCAACTCTTCTGTCCATTGTGGAATCGTTCCACACAAGCATGAAGGGTATAATCAAGTTTGATGGTGCAACTTCTGAAGAATTTGAAATCAAGAGTGGAGTTAAGCAAGGTTGTGTACTAGCTCCCACCCTCTTTGGAATATACTTTTCACTTCTACTGAAATATGCATTTCGTGATCAGGATGGTGGTATATACATTCACTCACGCTCAGATGGCGGCCTCTACAATGCTCAGAGATTGAAGGCTAAGACCAAAATTAGGAGGGTACTGATCAGAGAGTTGCTTTTTGCAGATGATGCTGCAGTTACGACCCACTCTGAGGAAGAATTGCAATGTCTACTATCTGCATTCTCCAATGCTTGTTCTGAATTTGGTTTAACAATTAGCAAAAAGAAGACACAGATTATGTCACAAGGTGCACATGGGGTACCATCAATCTTTATTGACGACGCCGAACTAGAGATAGTAGACCATTTTACATATCTAGGATCAGTGGTAAATAGCAAATTATCCCTAGATCAGGAAATCAACATCCGGATTGGTAAGGCAGCAACAACAATGAACAGGTTAAGAAAAAGAGTCTGGGAGAACAGGAAGCTTACTGCCAAAACAAAAGTCCTTGTCTATCAAGCCTGTGTCCTTAGTACTCTTCTCTATGGCAGTGAAACCTGGACAACTTACTCACACCAAGAGAACAATTTAAACAGCTTTCATATGCGGTGTCTGCGAAGAATTCTTGGTATTAAGTGGCAAGACAAAATCACAAATACTGAAGTATTGGAAAGATCAGGTTGTGTGACAGTTTATTCCATGCTCAGTCTTCGTAGACTTAGATGGATAGGACATCTTAGGAGGATGGATGATGGTAGAATACCAAAGGATATCTTTTTTGGTGAATTACAGATGGGTAAGAGATCTCAGGGTCGGCCTCTACTACGATACAAAGATGTGTGTAAGCGGGACATGATTGATACAGGCATTGATAATGCACAGTGGGAGCAAGTCGCCGCTGAACGTGTTGCATGGAGGGCAAATATCAGAAATGGAATAAAGTCAAAGGAGAAAATTATTGCAGAAAAGTCACACACCAAGCGTTTGAGACGTAAGATGGTGCATGATGGTGGAAATGACCACGTGTTCACATGTACCCACTGTGAACGGACATTTACAGCGCAAATTGGCCTTATCAGTCACACTCGCTACCGCCATAGTTAAAAGTTATTATGCCTTTTTAGAGCACAAACTATCGTCTGTCAAGACGGCAAGGTGCCAATGATTGATTGGTGGCTGGTGTAATCAGATGTTTAATTAGGTTGTTGTTTGGTATCTTGTGTAATTAGTTGTTTAATTAGTTTGTTGATTGGTGGCTTGTGTAATTAGTTGTTCGTTGTTTGTTTAGTAAGTGACTGGGTTGACTGATTGTATAGTTAGTAGGTTGGTTGACTGATTGTTCAGTTACGTGGATGGTTGACTGTTTGGTTAGTGGATTCAGTGCATCCTCCTTTCAGAACGCCACAACCAACCCCTGCTTTTATTGACTTTTTGGGATTTTAAAAGCAATATTTACGTTCAATAGTTTGCAATTTGCTTTCTGAACGCCAACACTCATACCATTGTGACAAATCAACTTAAACCGATCTGTTCAGAAATCGCTTGCTGCTGACTCCGAACCCGCTATGCCGGTTTTCGAAACTGCATGTATTATTCCTAAATCACATATAGGGTGTATTTGTATTGACTGTGCAGTGTTTGAAAATATTGCCGGTCCAAGTTTTGAATTCACCCTCTGTAAAATTAATGCAACATAATAGGTAAATACAAAACATGGACCGCACTATTTTCAAACACTGCACAGTTATTAAAAATACACCCTGAACATTATAGCGGCCTAACTAATGTTAACCTAATGTTAATTTGTGTGATGGTATGTGTGTATAGCGGGTTCAGGGCGCCCTGGTATAGACTAATGGGACAGGAAAGAAAATGTTTATGCGATCAACGCCGCTGTTCATTGATTTTTCCTGTCGGAATATTTATAGAATATACCCTATTGAAGAAGGAGCGACAGTAAACAATAGACGCACACACACAATTAATAGGGCGCTTCTTTTATAAATATACACGGAGGTCAGCGTGACAGAATGGATAAGACCGATTTTTCTTAAACATCCGGTTTGTTGATGCCGAGGTAGCGGGTTCAAACCCTATCAATCAGTTGGACTAAAATGTTGACTTCAGAAGTTACTGTGGTTCACCTGATGGCGAGGGACACTGGTAATAGGGAAAGCTAGCCCACAAGCAAAAATCAGCTCAGTGCCCTAGAAATAGTTGCATGTGTATGAACTACGCCTGAGTTCAAATCACGCGAACACACATATCTTCTTTTCACGCTTCTTCTCCATTTCGCTTCTCCGTGTAATTCTCCAGACCGCTTCTCCATTTCGCTGCTCTGTGTAATTCTCCATACCGCTTCTCCATTTCGCTGCTCCGTGTAATTCTCCATAACGCTTCTCCATTTCGCTGCTCCGTGTAATTCTCCATACCGCTTCTCCATTTCGCTGCTCCGTGTAATTCTCCATACCGCTTCTCCATTTCGCTCCTCCGTGTAATTCTCCATACCGCTTCTCCATTTCGCTGCTCCGTGTAATTCTCCATACCGCTTCTCCATTTCGCTGCTCCGTGTAATTCTCCATACCGCTTCTCCATTTCTCTGCTCCGTGTAATTCTCCATACCGCTTCTCCATTTCGCTGCTCCGTGTAATTCTCCATACCGCTTCTCCATTTCGCTGCTCGGTGTAATTCTCCATACCGCTTCCCCATCTCGATCCTCAGTGATATTCTCTATCTCAGTGGTTCTCAACCTTTTTTGGCACATGCACCCCTTCATCATGTGTTCAGAATGCCATCCCCTTTCGTATTTCCTCCCTATAACACCCCCCCCCCCCACCACTTTTTACACAGCATAAATAAACATGGAAGCTAAATTTACAAACACATACTAGAACAAGTCTAGACGTCTACATAAAACGTGATTTGCGGGTCTACTTACGTTATAAAACGAATATCAGAAGGGCGAGAACTACATAACCGTAAAGTATGGGGGAGGGGAGGGGGACAATATAAAATAATCGGTTCTTGTATTAACGCGATCTTGAAATAATCTTAGCCCCCCCCCCCCCCCCCCCGAAAAAACACCCTAAAATTCCCCAGGATTCCCCCACCGATTGAGATCAACTGCTCTATCTCGTTCTTCAGGTCTTTCCTTACTGTTTCTCTTGTGTGTCGCTTCCCTTATCGCTGTACAACATACTTTTTCAATATCGCTCCCCCATGCTGCCCCTTAATATCGCTACTCCGAGCTGCTCTTCAATATCTCTCCTCCATTCCGCTCTTTCGTTTCGCTAATTGATGTTGCTCCTCCATTTCGCTTGACGTCTCTTCTTCATATCTATGCTTAATGTCTGTCTTCTCCATCACTAATGAAAGCGGCTCCTGCATGTTGCTCTCCCATATCTCTCCCTCGCGTTACTAATCCATGTCGCTCCTGCATATCGCTCCCTGAATTTACTAATTCATGTCGCTCCTGCATGTCGCTCTCCCATATCGCTCTCTCAAGTGCAATCAATCAATCAATCAACCAGATGCCGTCTCCACAGTGAATGTTGGCTGCAATGGATCTCCAACACGGTCTGTCTCTCGCCTTGACAGTACATTCTGCCAGGTTGATGTTCGTCCATCTCTTGATGTTATCTTCCCACTTGTATCGTTGTCTACCTCTTGCTCGCTTGCCCTCAACCTTGCCTTCCAGTAACTCTCAAGCTCTCTCAAGTTACTAATTCCCGTGGCTCCTACCAGTTACTAATCCATGTCACTCCACCATATCGCTCCTCCCAGTTACTAATTCATGTCACCCCCGCATAGCGCTCCTTCAGGTTACTAATCCATGCCCCTCCACCATTGCCCTCCCCAGAATAATTCCACCACGTCTGTTGACAGCGCCACTCTTACACACGACAGTCTACACAGCTACTCCACGTCGTACATATATCAGCAAACAAACACACAACAAAACAATGAGTTCCCCAAACAATTCCCTACCTTGACGTTTTAGAAACAAAACTAAAACCACCTATCTCATGTCTTGTATTCTGCATGCAATATTATCCCATGTCTCGTATTCTGCATGCAAGATTATCCTATGTCTCGTATTCTGCATGCAAGATTTTCCCATGTTTCGTATTCTGCATGCAATATTATCCCACAAGCTACATGCAGCCCGACCAATTTCTCGCCTTTCTGCCAAAGTGAAAAGCTTTCACTTGTAAAATGAAAATAGACCTTGTAAAACAAACACGACTTAGTTTACGTCTATTCTTGTCTGGCACGACTTGTTTGAGAATAAACATTGTGCAGACGTCTTAACTCGTGTTTCATTTGAGTTTTATCATCACTATAATTTAATGAATCTTCATATACCGAAATACAGTTCCAATCCTTAAATAACTTTAAATGTAAAGATAAATCGAATGAAGTAATCTTCGACTGTATTCTCGTTGTTGTTCTCTGGCATCTGTGTAAATAAAACAGATGACGAAATTACGAACATGTTGGAGGACACTAAAACTGAAGGGAAAGATCTCAGAATAATAAAGCATATTTACTGGAAACAAGTAGCAGCAATTAAAGTGGGAATTAAAATGGGCAATTATTAACAGATAAAGCAATGAGTAAGAGAAGGGTGTGTTTTGTCGTGGGATGTGTGACGAAATAATAATGAAAGAGATGAAAGATAGAAGAGACATACAAGTTGGACATAATAATATAGCACTGCCGAATAGATAATAACGCATGTTCTTAAACATCGAGTGTTCAACCCCTACACCGGACAGTTGGACTAAAATGTTGACTTCTCGTCCTTGGCTTGGGGACGTATATTACAAGTACCTCTGAAGTCGGAGTGGGTTCGCCTTTTGGCAAGGGACACTGTTAAAAAGGAAAGCTAATACACACGGAACATTCAGTCAAGTGGCACTAGAAGTAGTGTGTATGGATACGCTTAAGTTCGAAGCGCCAAACACACACACACACACACACACACACACACACACACACACACACACACACACACACACACACACACACACAACACATGGTCCCATGCTCCAGAAATATTTACTTCTGTTTGCCAGTCATCCATTTTGTAGGTATGGAACGAGGATACCTTTGTTTGACAGTGATACGTAAGTGAACTACAAGTGTGAATAGAGGCAACAAAGTAGCAAACGCAGAATAAAAATGCCATATAAGCCTCGTGTTATTACGAAAATATTCTTCCCAGCTCAGAAGAATTCCCCGGTCAAGGTGTTAATCGAGCTGGTCTCTAGGCCAGTGTTTTTCAACCTTTCTGTTGGAGCAGATCCTTACGCAAATGTTTACGTTGCTCAGGGAGCTCAGTGCGATGATCCAGGTGTCTGTCCTACTTTATGTAATAAACCTGATGGGCAGAAATGTTGCATTGAGGCGATTTCGGTCTGTTTCGGCGGAACCCCTGGCTGCCACTCGCGGAACCCCGGTTGAAAAACTCTGCTCTAGGCTGCTTATTTAGGTCGGCCCTATTTATATAGTTTGCGAACCTTATTATGAGATAAATTCTATTACCAAAGGTACCTATAAACTTTATATGTACCTTTGGTGAGCCGTAGCTTCACCAGTGACACCTAGTCCTCTGCTTTTCCTGTGTTTCAATAGGATTTTAATTATGTTTCGAATTCAATGTCTTCTTCATTTTCAGATCCCGTGTACTTCACCCTTCATTATGGCTACTAAGAAAAGAAAAGTGGACGCCGAGTGTCGCGTTTTCAATTAAGAATGGGGAGTAAAGTACTTCTTTGTGGAAACAAAGGACCAGAAAACCAGTTGCGTAATATGCAGCGAAAGTGTTGCCGTTTTAAAAGAGTACAATCTTCGGCGTCACTACGAAACAAAACATCTATCAACATATTCAAAGTTTTCTGGAAAGTTACGCTCTGAGAAATATGAGTCCATGAAACGTGGTTTAGAAACACAAAGAGATCTCTTCACGAGAAAGTTTGCTGAAAATGAATCTGTCACTCGTACATGTTACAAAATAGTGCATAAGATGGCAGAACGAGGAAAACCGTTTACTGATGTCAACTTCATCAAAGAGTGTATGATGGAAGCAGCAAATGATTCGTGTCCTGAGAAAGCCGATTTGTTTGGAACTATCAGCCTTTCGGCAAGTTCAGTTGTGCGAAGAACAGAAGAACTTGGAGAGAACATAGTGCTACAGATACGCGAGAAAACTAGGAACTTTTTGTGGTATTCTCTGGCGCTGGATGATTCTACTGATTTCTCGAGTACGTCACAACTTCTCGTGTTCATTCGTGGTGTCAATTTGGACTTTCAGATAACGGAAGAGTTGGCATCCGTTTGCAGCATGCATGGAACAACAACTGGAAAAGACATTTTCATGGAAGTGCAAAAAGTTTTGCAAGACCTTTGAAACAACTTATGTCTGTGAGCAAACATTTTCAAAAATGAAGTATGTGAAGTCAACACATCGAACGAGATTGACTGATGAACATTTGAAAGCAATTCTCTTGATTGGATGCAGCAATTCCAAACCACACATTGATGATATCTTGAAAGCCAAATATCAGTTTCACAAATCTCACTAACCTTTTCTGCTGCTTAGATTAAGAGATTCGGATATGTGCACACTAGGTCTGATGTAACTATCTTTTTGCTAACGTCCCCTTCTTTGATAACTTCTTTAGTAAATAAATATGTTGATTTTTTTTTTTTCGGACTCATGATTAACTTAGTTTTTCGTCTTTTTTTTTTTTTTTTAACCAGGGCTTTCGTTTTGGCTTCCAAGTATTGTTAAAGTTAGTTGCATATTTTTTACAGGAAGTTTGCAGTCAACACCAGCATTTTTTGCTGTTGTTGATGTCTTGGCAAGTTTACGTTCAGTAGTTTGCCATTGATTTCTGAACGACCGGCACCCATATCACTGCGTAAAAACTAGCGCAACGCGGTCTTCTGCCAAATCCCGCGCAGTTGTGTTTTGAACGCGGATATACGGGATTACGAACCGCGTCCGTAAGACCTTCGCCACGTAGAATGGCGCAAGTATTCTACAGAATGAGTATCCGGCCCGCGTTTTTCATTTTGTCAGTTATCCGGCCCGCCGTGAAAAAAGTTTGGTGACCCCTGTTCTAGCCGAAAGGGACCGAGCCGTATGGGATAAATCCCGGAGCAATGATTGCCATGTGTCGCAGAATGCAATAATCGGGAATTAAGAATACAGCACATTGAACTCACAAAAGCTGACTTG
The DNA here is from genome assembly GCA_014155875.1 of Cepaea nemoralis. Taxonomy (NCBI): domain Eukaryota; kingdom Metazoa; phylum Mollusca; class Gastropoda; order Stylommatophora; family Helicidae; genus Cepaea; species Cepaea nemoralis. The sequence continues at coordinate 30,595 of JACEFZ010009172.1, forward strand.
GTGACGAGAACGTCAGGGAGCGAGAGGGAAGAACGGGAAGAGATCAACAAAGGACACAAGAAGTTAGATCATCACAAGAGAACTCGAAGAGCTTATGTGGAAAGGTGAACATCAGGAAGAGATGGTTGGTTACAGGACGAAAGAAGATATGAAGATATTAAAAGAAAACCAGCTGAGAGAATATGCACAACGTGGCAGATATGGATGCACGTCTCGGTGGATAATTAACCCAGGACATAAGTGACGATAGTAACAGTGTGTAAACATCAGCTATTCTAAAGGAAAGCCTGCTCAGATCGCATTACATTTAGATGTCATGGTGAAAGGAGGTATGGCAGTGTTGCCGGATTATTAGAAGATTAGCTGTGCCGTTGGAGGAAGAGGTTAGCCGTTACTATGAACAGAACAAGGATGTAACGACAATACACTTTTGATATCAATACGTACATTTGTTTGGGATTTTTTACACAAACGCATCAGGACCATAGAAGTATTTTCTACGAATCAACCAGATGTCTTGTTTGTTTGTACATCATCACTACGAGTAACACTGAAAGGAACATTGTAAGCCACAAGACGGACATAGTGATAAGCATGTACTGGCAGGAATTCGCATACATAATTAGATCCGACATCTGTCGCCGTCATGAGACAGACACAACTTCAAACTATAGCAACTGTGCCCAGGGAATCCGTGATATTGTGTGGTGATTTGACGGTGTATAGACATTTTTCATTGCAGAAAGCAGATTGCAGCAGTGATTAGGGGTTTTCTGTATTCAAGAACTGACATCCGCAGACGAGTGAACCTGACAGCAGCCAGTACCTGAAGAGGCTTTTCATCCTGTCGGAAGAACGACATCAAGGTGACAGAGGACAGTAGTTGAAAGAGCAAGTACTAGCATCTGCAGATCACTACGAACAAGGACAGGAGCAGAGACATAAGATAATTAGAATACAGCAGTATCGGTATGGAGAGAATGGTTGTAACTACGTATGTTGTCATCAAAATAAGATCTGAAGCATGTCGAGCAGACGAAATGTAATCCAACGTTGCAAGTTATCTGCGAGTGAAATATTCATATTCAGATGTTAGATTAATTATTAAGATATATTATTGATATTTTATTACTGTTGAAAATGAAATTCATGAAGAAAAAAAAAATTTAAAAAAATAAATAAATAAATAAATAAATTCAGAAAAATGAAAAAAGATGAACTCCTGAAAAAAAAAAAAATAAAGTCATGAATGAAAAGAATAAAAAAAAAAATTATTGAAAAAAAAAAGAAAACAAAGAAAGAAAAGACATGACAAAACAATTGAAAAGACAAACAATAGAAAAGAACAAGATTTGTCATTATTTCGTTTAATGCATTTCTCAATATCACATGATATATTATTGTTGTTTTGCATGACATTACATATATTACGTACACATTAACACAAATTCCACAGGTTCAGTAAACCAAATAGGTAGGGCACATGATGTAAAGGTTACTACTGATTTAATTTATGAAGAAATTTGATTAATTTTGATTATTCGATGGTTTCATTACAATTGTATTATTGCATGGGTTATTATGCATAACTTTAAAATGTAATTATTTCATGAACAGGATGCATGGGAATGAAAGGAATATTAGTTATCTAAGTAATTAATTTAATATTGCTATTATTATGTGAGTAGGATTAAATATTGCAGGTAAATATTAGGCAGCCATACTCATGAGCCACAAAGGTCAACGAAGAATATACAGTAACAACATTAGAAAGTACCGACAAAAATATGCACATATGAAAACCAAACCCCACATGAAGCGTTACACGAAACAGTCGAAGTCGAAGCACAGAAGTTACGTCAACTGTATTCAGGTCATACACACAGTGGAGTATGAGAAGGTCTACTATGATTATGCACAGGGAAGGCAAGAGCGATTCACTTAACAATGATGTCAATGGAGGTTGGATGTAATGAACACACACATTTAAGGAGCTACTAAGGATGTCCGGGGAGACATTGGGACTTAGTGATGCTGGACTTCAATTCTCTGAGATAAAAAGGAGTTTGGGAGCCACACATTGTCTACGGGGATAGATGTGAGATGTGTCCGATTTATAAAAAAAAATTTTTTTTGGTGATGATGTTCATAACAATTCAACTATTCACAATGGAATAGGTTGTAAGGATAAGGGATACGCTGTATTGCAGAGACACGGACAGTTATGTGCGACCTTTAGTGAACAATGTAGACGGATATGTGCGACCTTTAGTAGACAATGTAGACGGAGATGTGCGACCATGGACCAATATGACAGGTATGTTCGACTACTGCGACTCATGTCACAGACTGGAAGACTGAGTTCATAGGTAAAATGTCTACAACATTTTAATTTGACGAGGGGGCATATGTGCCATGTGTCGCAGAATGCAATAATCGGGAATTAAGAATAGTGCACATTGAACGCACAAAAGCTGACTTGGTGACGGAGTACGTCAGTGAGCGAGAGATAGGAACGGGAGAGATCAACAAAGGAGACAAGAGGTTAGATCATCACAAGAGAATTTGAAGAGCGTATGTGGAAAGGTGAACATCAGGAAGAGATGGATGGTTACAGGACGAAGGAAGATATGAAGATATTGAAAGAAAACCAACAAAGAGAATATGGACAATGAGGCACGATTTGATAACTGAAGAGGTGGACATGAAGGGCAAATAGGGCTGATGCGCCATTATTGAAGATAACCAACGACTCAGAAGAAGTATAGGGAATCGCACAATAAACAGCTGCTGCACAGGTAATATTAATGGATACAAGTCAACCTAGGTGAGTGCAAAGTAATTATGGCAAGATTGATGCTAATGTGTATTTAGTTATTAGAGCAGAACGACAGGTACAACGGGAATACGAGTACGGATGATTTGAATCCTTGAGCATGTTGTAAGGATCGTTGAAGACTGTATTCTAAATAAAACTAAAACAGAATAGGAATCGCTTGTCCGGCGTTATTGATAGACACTGTTAGAGTTGACCAGTTGGTCCGTTCATATTCAATTGAGAAAACGAGCTAATACTGCCAATGAAGATAGTGAATCACAGCGTGGCAATGATGTCGACCCTCTCGACTTTTAATGCAGTAATGTGTGGCTGCTGGGTTTCTAGTAACTGCCGCTTCCATCGACGATGAACTGTATTTTTCGGTTAGCACTTTTGTGTTGGCATTCTGACGGCTGCATCACGCACAGTGTACCTGTGCGGACTGTAGGCTTGTCGAGACTCCTGTCTATTCCATTTTTCACATAGGGCTGTGAGGAGCATTTCGTTTTATATTCACTGACAAAGGAACGGAGCATAATGGGGACGTTGCCGTGAAGTTGGAACCGCGACAAACTAGCTTTAGTTTTTGTAGAGCAATAGATATTCGTCTTTTAATTTCCTTCACTGTTTCACTATTGTTAGTAATTAATGACCCAAGATATTCGAAATGTTCCACCACCTCTAATTATTTCTCATTAACATATCTTTCTTTCTCCATAATAGTTTTATCTGTATGCATTATTTTTTTTTTTTCATGTTAAAGTATAGGTTGTGATTTTCGCTATTCTTTTGGGTTGAGGTAATTAGTTGTTCTACACCATTCTGTGTTGTGGATAGTAATATGGTACCATCAGCATATCGAATCTCTGATATTTAATGACCACCGATATTAAGGGAATCATATTGCTCCCTGTTTGTATCATCTCTGACATTTCTCATTATATTTTCAGCGTACATGTTAATCAAATGGGGGGACAGCACACATCCCTGACGGACTCCTTGCTTGATGTCAAACCAATCTGACGTCTCGCCATCTATTCTAACTGCTGCTTGTTGGTCTAGATAGAGCAGTTTTATGAGATTTACTTGATGTGATGGAAAGCCCATTGTCCACATGATTTCCCAAAGTTTCTGATCTTGTACACAGTCAAATGTCTTTGAATAATCCAGAAAACATGGGAATTGATTTACCTTACATTATATACACTTCTCTATTATTAAAGGCATATTGAATTTGTGATCGCTTCTTCCTCTTCCTTGTCTAAGTCCAGCTTGAACCATGTTAATCCCTTCTTCCATTTTCTTACAAAGTAACAGACAGCACAAATGGGACTTTCCGTGAATATTAAAACAACAGAAGCATTGATTATAACAGAAAGCAAATAAAATAAAAATGTGATATAACAATGAAATAAAATACTGAATCTGTTATGACAACGAATCTGTTATGACAATGAATCTGTTATGACTATGAATCTTTTATAGCAATGAATCTGTTATGGCTACGAATCTGAGAAAATGAGGGAACACATTAGGATTGATTACTTTAGTCAGCGGTGATTTTCTTTTTATCCCAGACAATAGTTCTGAAAACCTTGGACAGACGCTAACATCAACTTCCTGGGAGAGGCTAGTGAAAGTAGGGCATTATACAAAACGATCAGAAGGAGTTAACCCGCATTATTTCATCATATAACGACAAGCCAGGAATTTGAGAACATCGTGACAACAGGACAGATCAGCGACATACGAGGCAGAGGCAGACCATGAGAAGGTATACTGGATGGTCTACGATGATGAAGTAGAGGAACAGCATCAACAGATTTGATCCAGAACACAAAAGGCGGGGATCTGTAGTCACATACGAACGTCTTCACCAGTCGACGGGGCACTTGATGATGACCACATGTCTCGGTCATTTATAATTAACCAAACATAAGTGCTCAATTTGGAGAAATGTGATTTCAAAACTAAAAGACAAGAGGGTCAGCTTCATTGCACTGAGATTTATTTATCACATATGTCTCGGTATTTTTCCGCAGGGTGGCCTGCAGAAAGCATCGCGAACTCCACATCTCTAGCGACGACCTCCTGGAGTTTCCTAGACAATGTCACTCGTGAACCAAATCTCGTAGCCCGGAATCGAACCCACAACCTTCAGACCGTAAAGTAGGCGGTGTAACCAATGGTCAGGGAGACCCCCATTTAAATACTGATATATGTAGTTGGTACGGTGCTCCTCTCAGACATTGCAACAAACTAGAAGAACTAAACGTCTCAGCCAAGCGGAAGATGTGTTTCTGAGCACTGCAATGTAAAATGCAATAATGTGCACAGACAAAAGTTGCATGCCAACCAAAAATTACAATCAACAGACTTCTAATTAAAATATCAAACTTTGATTACTTAAGCTGAACAATAAACAAACACAGCAACTCTTCACAAGAGGTCAGAGAGATATTTCAATTATTTGCCAATGCAACGCGGAGATCAGAAAGCATTAAGAATCTATTTCAGAACACGAGCTAACAAATATAAGGGACATGTATGAGAACATGCATGTTTCCTGTGGAAGTATACGGATGCAGATCATCGACTATTTCACAAACTTTGAGAAGAAACCCTTTAACGTGGGAACTATAGGGTGTATTTTTAGTGACGGCATGTGTGAAAATATTGCCGGTCCAAGTTTGGTATTCACGCTCTGTAAAGTTCATGCAACATAATAGGTAAATACAAAACTTGGACCGGTAATATTTTGAAACACAGTGCACAGTCATTAAAAATACACCCTGTAAAATGTTGCATACAATTCTTAGAATACTGTGGTTGGGAAAGAATTCTGACATTCTAAAAGATATAACATGGTAGAAAACTGTCTCGTGTACAACATTATGTATTGGAAAGTGAAATTATGTGTGTACGAGTGGGCTTCAAATAAAACATTTAATATTGTTGATTTATTTGTTGTTTCGGGATTTGAGATTTTTTAAATATTGAGCACAACCCACTACTGGCAACGCTGATAGCATTCTGGTATGAACCTAAGACGCTTCACACGCCAGTGATCCGGGGTTTGTTTCCGCGTCCGGTCAAGGATATGCACTATTTAGTATTGTGTGTGTGTGTGGGTGTGTGTGAATGTATTCTTATATAATAAAGACCTAATGTATGTATCATTTGTTTTTTCTGTTTATTCACCACTGCGTTCAAAGCAAGGCCTCCAGCGTCGATAAAGCGCTTGGAATTCTGTAGAAAACAATTCTCTTGGTCGCGAGTGTAACCACTCTGGGGCCACTACTCGATGTACCTGACAGAATCCACACCGATGTGAAACTTCTTACTCCACTCATACACTTGCTGGACTGACAGACATGCATCGCCATACTGGACCTTCATTCGGCGGTGAATTTCTATAGGTTTCACCCCTTCACTGATAACAGAACGCTGCTCCTCTTTGCTGCATGTCAAAAGTGGGGCCCGGCATTTTTAACTGTCCCTATCATGTCACCGTGTTCGTCTGCGCTGTGGTGACTCGCGCTCAGACCTCTTGACATCCTTAACAACAGTATAGACAGATGACAAGACAATGGTGTGGTATTGTAAGTTTTATCACACTTTTAAGGATTTAATTTGAAGCCCAGTCGTATATCTCCATCATGTGTCTTTCTCTCCCTCCTGTCTTTCTATTCCCTTGCTCTCGCTCTCGTGTTTGTCTCTATGTCTCTCGGCCTCCTGTCTCCCACTCCATCCTGTCTCCTTCTTCCTACTATCGCCCTCGTCCCTCCTGTCTCTTCCTTCTGTCTTTCCCGTCTCTCGCATGCCTCTGTCACTCTCTCCCTCCTGTCTCTGCTTCTCCCTCTCCCTCATGTCTCTTTCTCCCTCTTGTTTGTCTATTCCCCTGGCTATATCTCTACCTCCATCATGTCTCTTTCTCCCTCCTGTCTCTCTCTCCCTCCATTCTCTCCATCCCCTCCCTGACACTGTTTAACCCTATATTTGCATCTAACGGTAAAGACCCCCATGTGTCTGACTCTGAACGACAAGCGCGCGTGAAAATGTCCCCCCAACCGCCGCTCACAGACATTCCCCACCAGTCGGCCCTGGGATAGTTCGTGTGTGTACTCACTCTGGGATACTCATGTCTTGTGCTCACCTACTCACGCACGTCTGTTGGGTAACCTGGACTGGACGTGAGTATGTTCTATCCTGAAATGTATTCAGCTTAGCTGCCACAGCGTAATTGTGACCATGTTCTGGCCTGAAATTCATAAAGCTTAGATACCACAGCGTAATCGTTTTTTTTTTTTCCATCTCTACTTCTTTCACCTACGCATTTTGTTTACCATTGTTCACACTTGTATACTTATCTTACCGTTGTTTATTTCCGGTCTCTTTCTGTTCATTTAATGTGACATATTTTTACATTTTCTAGCTGCATATGTATTTTTTTTTCTACCTCTCCCATTCTACACATATCTGTAATTCATATATCTTTATTTCGGCATTTTTGGGACTTTTCTATATCTCTAATACTGTATATTTTATTTAGTTTATTTATCTTTATCTTTACTACTGCATATTTCTGATTTTTTTTTAAACTCCGTAATGTTGCATATATTTTACTGTCTGTTTTCTTTTAATTTATTCATGTCTAAATTTTCTATCTCTATTAATACTGTATATTTATAACACACCTACTTCTCTTAAATACTGACTATTTTTAATTTGTCTGGCTATCTAATACTGTGCCAGCTTCCTGGCCTAGAGGTTAGCAACGTTTCTCCGTAATCTCGTATACTCTCGTAAGTAACGTGACGACGGTGAGAATCAATAGTGGTTCGAATCGCGTCGGTAACTTACGGGGTATGTGAGCCGGCCGCTCAGGAAGCAATGGCAAACTACTGAGCGTAATCTTGCCAAGAAATCAACAATCAGTTGAAAGATGCTGATGTTGACAGCGATGTCCTGTAAAGGATATGCAAAATTTTTTATCTAATACTGTATATCGCTTACATTCCAGTCTTCGTAATTCTCATACATATTGTTGCGTTTCCATTTGTTTATTCTTTAAATTTAACTCGTGTTTCTGTGCTGTCTTTGCTTCCTTTTCTGGCTTAGTTTGTCCTCTTCAATATTTACATTTCCAAGCAACTTTGCCTAGTTGTTCTCTCTCTCTCTCTCTCTCTCTCTCTCTCTCTCTCTCTCTCTATATATATATATATATATATATATATATATATATATATATATATATATATATATATATATATATACCGGTCTCTCTGGCCGAGGGGTTACGCCACTTTCTCCGTAATCCCGTTTATCACGCAGTCTCGTAGCGGGCGAGTACTGGGAGCGGTTCTACCCCCGCTGGTGACTTGCGGGATAACTGAGCCGGCCGCTCAGAAAGCAATGGCAAACTACTGAGCGTAATCTTGCCAAGAAATCAACAGACAGCTGAAAGATGCTGCTGTTGCCAGCGATGTCCTGTAAAGGATATGCGAATAAAAACAAAAAATAGAAAAGAAAATTTAAATATATATATATGTATATTCCAATGTGAAAATTATAGAGGAATATCACTACTGTCCACAAGCTATAAGATACTATTCGCAGTATTACTAAATAGACTAAAACCATATTCAGAAGACATATTAGGTGACTACCAGGCGGGTTGTAGACAAAACAGATCAACAATAGATCAGATATTTATCTTACGACAAATAGCCGAGAAACATTGGGAATATAAAAGAGATCTCCATAACATTTTTGTGGATTTTAAAAAGGCGTCCATAGATAGTGTCCATAGGAATAGCCTATGGAATGCTATGCAGGAATTTAGAATACCAAGAAAGTTAATCAACATGGCCAGACTATGCATGGAAGATACTTATAATATAGTAACATATAAAGGCAGGAAATCAGACCCTTTCCAAATAACATCTGGCTTGAAACAAGGTGATGCACTATCTCCGCTACTCTTCAATCTGGCTCTAGAGAAAGTTGTAAGGAAGGTAGAGGAGGAATGTGATATTGGAGGAACATCCAAGCTGCTTGGTTATGCAGATGATATAGATATTATAGGGGAAAATGAACACAAGACATTGGAAATATTGACTCACTTAAAGGAAAAAGCCCAACAAATGGGGCTGGTTATCAACCAAGATAAGACAGAATATATGATAATTTCAAGAGAAGGAATGGCTATCCCCCAACGGGGATCGAACCGCTCCCATCTCTCGCCCTGCTACGAGACTCTGCGTGATAAACGGGATTACGGAGAAAGTGTTGTAACCCCTCGGCCAGAGAGACCGGCCCTACACAACTAGTGACACAAAAATCCCAAATGGGGACGCATAGGGAGATGATGCACTCGTAGTCTCTGTATTTTGAATGCAGAACATATCATACAGGCGGCACAACCAATGTTCTTATTCTTCTTGTTCGTTGTTGTTGTTGTTGTTGTTTTGTTTTTTTGCATTTGCGCTTGTTGTTTGTTACCGCTGTTGTTATTATTATTATTATTTTTATTGTTGTTGTATTTGTTATTGTAGTAGCTGTTGTTGGTTGTTCTTCTCTCTTCCACTTCTCCATGCCTGTTTTGCCTTTAGACATCTGTTGTATACCATATGCCTGGCCATATAGCTGTCATGTTTAAATTGTGTGTCGTCATGTTTAAATTGTGTGTCATGGTTGTGTCTTATCCTTGTGATTCTTCTTCTTCTGCTCTGTATTTCTCTTTGGAGCAATCCCCCCTCAACCAGGCCACACCAATCGTCCTCTCTTTTCACTATCCCGTGCGTCTCTGTTCATTCTATGTTAGTTGGAGTTTGTGGCTGATCTTTCCACATGACCCGGTAAATTGCCCTAAGACAACGTCCATTAGTCGCCTCCAAAGGCATGAATAATAGGCTACAGTATTACAATCTTTATTTCCTGATAGACCTTGGTAACACACGGACGATCCTTTTGTTTACATATGCCATATCTTTTACGAAACATGAGACACACCGACTGAAAATTGAGACTATCAAATGTTGACTGTGAAATGTAAATAGTGAATTCGGACAGAAATATTCTGGTGGTTAAATGCAGATTTATACAGTTCTCGGGGGTACGTCCCTCCCCCAGGCTGTGTAGTTTGGACTCTTGCCCTAGATGTCGTAATCCGAGGATGCCGACTTGTGAGAGTATACATATCTGAGTCGCCCTGTCGCAGTGGACAGCACGCTTGCCTGGTGGCTCTGTGGTCAGGTGTTCGAGCCTCTTTCGAGGCCGGCATTTTGCTTTCATTGACCTGGGTTCTGGGGTCAGCTGCAGCCTAGAGGGCGTACCAGGAAATGTTCTTAAGACGGCCTGTCTGGTGATGACTGGGGCAACCATCAAAGTGATGATTGGTTCAATTGTAAGGGGATAGCAGAAACATACACTTATTACGTCCAATCAGGAGTCTAGGTGGTGTAGCGACTAGACACTACCGTCTGTGTGGTCACGGTTAAATCCCCCTTTGGGTTGGTTGGAATTTGTTTATGTAATTTATTTATAGAAAATAAAACAAACTGCGGTGGAAAGGAGTTTAAAAATATGGATACTACATTCTTCTTTTTCTTGCGATCATCACCATTACCATCGTTATCACAATCATCATCACGACCACCATCACGACCATCATCACCAAGCAAAAGCTGCATGAAAAGTATATTATGGAATACGTCACTATCATTGAATTAAACAGTATAAAATAACACAAAGTAATGCAGCTTTACATAACAGAATTACGACACATACAAGACTTTGCGGTGACTAGCCTTCATCAGCAAACAAACACATCCACGAAACACAATATATAGTACAGAAGAAGATCCTCCGGTAACTACATTAAGGCATAAGGATGGGATGAGAAGAATAAAAAGATGGGAAAACATTAGAGCAATGAAGAGAAAATAAAGATAGTTAGTCGACAGATCATCCTCATTGCACATCGAACAATTCACTCCGTAAGTGCTCGGATTCCCTCCTCATCAAATCCTGCAGCGTGTAGCGGCTCATAACATCAGTTCTGTGTTGGTTTATTAATCTTCTTTGGCTTCCTGCGTAGTTTTCATGTTTGGGCACACCTCTTTTAACTGGCTGTTCTTGCCACTGACTTGACCAATATTGACGATGTGAGAAAAACGGCTGTGATTAATGCCGAACTCAATCGTCTTAACATTGATATTGCTGGCCTGCATGAGACTCGCCTCGCTGAGGAAGGGTCACTCGGGGAAAACAATTACACCTTTTTTTTGGAATGGTAGAGGGCAGGCAGAAAAAAAGGCAACATGGTGTGGGCTTTGCAGTGAAGAATTCGCTACTGAGAATGATTGAAATTCCAGAAGAAGAAAATGAAAGACTATTATTCCTGCGCTTGGCAACCTCTTGTGGTTTTGCCACCATTATTACTGTATTTGCACCGACACTCGATTCCTCTGATGATGTGAAGGATTCGTTCTATGAGGAGTTAGACTCCGTGATCAAGGTAGTTCCAAAATCTGACTACATTTATATGCTCGGTGATTTCAATGCTCGTGTGGGCAAGGACTCGGGTTCGTGGCCAGTGTGCATTGGAAAATACAACACCGGTCGCATCAATGAAAATGGGCAAAGGCTGCTGGAGCATTGCACCAGTGGCGTCACTGGGGTTGGTGTCACCCAGTGCGGTAAACTCTTGGTGTCACCCCTCTAGACTTTCACCATGGTCTTCTTCCGAGTGTTCCTGTACCATATATAATCGCATATAGTAATGTTTGTAAAATAAGTCAAAAAGTTAATAAGGACATAAGAAAGAAAACAAATTGAACAATATAACTTCAATACTTCAGGTAAAACATAAATAAAGAACTTCGACAAACTCGGACAAAGTTAAATTTTTGTTATTTTGCTATGTCTGCTTTGTCAAATTTGCAATTTTTTTATTTTGGTGTCACCCCTTGATGGTGTCACCCGGTGCGGCCCGCACCCCCCGCACCCCCCTAGTGACGCCCCTGCATTGCACCAGAAATGACCTATGTATTACAATCTCCTTTTTAAAAAAAAAAGAGATGCATAAGGTCACATGGAAACATCCAAGATCCGGCCATTGGCACCAACTGGACTTCATCATCACACGGAGACAACACCTGAACCATATATCATTGACTCGAAGTTACCACAGTGCTGACTGTGATACGGATCATTCTTCGGTTGTTGCAAGGGTTAGACTGAGACCAAAGAGAATCTACACAGATAAACACAAAACCAGCCCCAGGATTAATATTATTAACACTCACGATCCTGAAAAGTGCTTTTAGTTTCGACAGCAACTTGAAGACGCTTTCACTGATACACCAGAAAATTTTACAGTAAATGAAAAGTGGGGTCACCTTAAGGAAACTCTTTATAAAACTGCCGTAGAGGTGTACGGCACTGTGGATCATAAGAGGCAGGACTGGTTTGCGGCAAACAGCCAGACTCTGCAGCCCTTTATTGATAAGAAGAAGATAGCTCTCTTAAGAAACAAGGAAAGACCAACGCGTAACACTCTGAGTGAGCTAAGGCAAGCTAGGAAGGATGTGCAAAAGGTTGCCAGGCAGTGTGCAGATGATTATTGGATCAAGTTATGTGAGTCCATTCAAATCGCAAGTGATAAGGGAAACATCAGAAGCATGTATGAAGACATAAAGAAAGCCTGTGGTCCAATAATCAAAAGAAGTGCACCATTGAAAACCTTGACTGGAGAAATCATAACTGATAAGAAACAGAAGATGGACAGATGGGTAGAGCACTATTTAGAGCTTTACTCAAGTGAGACCAAACTAGCGGATGATGCCCTCAACGCCATAGAGGCTCTACCAACTCTTGATCACCTGGATACACTTCCCACCATAACAGAAGTTAAGTGTGCTATAAATGAACTTGCATCAGGCAAGGCTCCAGGTAAGGATGGGATTCCAACAGAGGTTATCAGGAGTGGGCAAGACACACTCACTCTACAGATCCACCAGCTAATAGAGCTATGCTGGCGAGAAGGACAAGTCCCACTGGATTTCAAAGATTCAAGCATCATAACGCTGTACAAGAACAAGGGCGATCGGAGCGACTGCATCAACTATAGGGGTATCTCACTTCTGTGTCTGGGTATTGTTGGAAACGTTTTTCCCAGAATTGTTCTGCGCAGACTTCAAGTCCTAGGATTGATTGATTGATTGATTGCTAGGAGATCAAGTCTACCCCGAATCACAGTGTGGCTTTCGAAAGAACCGGTCTACCATTGATTTGATATTCTCTTTGCGACAAATGAAAGAAAATGCCGTGAACAGAATCAACCACTGTTAATTGCCTTCATCGACCCCACAAAGGCATTTGATTTGGTCAGTCGTGAGGGTCTGTTCAAGGCACTAAAACCAATTGGCTGCCAACCAACTCTTCTGTTCATTGTGGAATCGTTCCACACAGGCATGAAGGGTATTATCAAGTTTCATGATGCAACGTCTGAAGAGTTTGAAATCAAGAGTGGGGTTAAGCAAGGTTGTGTACTAGCTCCCACCCTCTTTGGAATATACTCTTCACTTCTACTGACATATGCCTTTCGTGATCAGGATGCCGGTATATACATTCACTCACGCTCAGATGGCGGCCTCTATAATGCTAAAAGATTGAAGGCCAAGACCAAAATTAGGAGGGTACTGATCAAAGAGTTGCTTTCTGAGGAAGAATTACAATTTCTACTATCTGCATTCTCCAATGCTTGTTATGAATTTGGTTTAACAATTAGCAAAAAGAAGACACAGCTTATGTCACAAGATGCACAAGGCGTACCATCAATCTTTATTGACGACGCCGAACTAGAGATGGTAGACCATTTTACATATTTAGGATCAGTGGTAAATAGCAAATTATCCCTAGATCAGGAAATCAACATCAGGATTGGTAAGGCAGCAACAACAATGAACAGATTAACAAAACATTCTGGGAGAACAGGAAGCTTACTGCCAAAACAAAAGTCCTTGTCTATCAAGCATGTGTCCTTAGTACTCTTCTTTATGGCAGTGAAACCTGGAAAACTTACTCACACCAAGAGAAACGTTTAAACAGCTTTCATATGCGGTGTCTGCGAAGAATACTTGGTATTAAGTAGCAAGACAAAATCACAAATACTGAAGTATTGGTAAGATCAGGTTGTGTGACGGTTTATTCCAAGCTCAGTCTTGGTAGACTTAGATGGATAGGACATGTTAGGAGGATGGATGATGGTAGAATACCAAAGGACATCTTTTTTGGTGAATTACAGATGGGTAAGAGATCTCAGGGTCGGCCTCTACTACGATACAAAGATGTGTATAAGCGGGACATGATTGATACAGGCATTGATAATGCACGCTGGGAGCAATTCGCCGCTGAAGGTATTGCATGTAGGGCAAACATTAGAAATGGAATAAAGACAAAGGAGAAAATTATTGCAGATAAGTCACACACCGAGCGTGTGAGACGTAAGATAGTGCATGATGGTGGAAATGACCACATGTTCACATACACCCACTGTGAACGAACATTTACAGCGCGAATTGGCCTTATCAGTCACATTCACTACCGCGATGGGTAAAAGTTAATATGCCTTTTTGAAGCACAAACTATCGTCTGTCAAGACGGCAAGGTGCCAATGGATATCTCTCTCTCTCTCTCTCTCTCTCTCTCTCTCTCTCTCTCTATATATATATATATATATATATATATATATATATATATATATATATATATATATATATATATATGCATTGGTCGATGCGATCATATAATACCTGCTATAACAATTCATAGGGAACAGTATTAGTGAAACCTCGTTTTTGTAGACCTTCATAATCCGCATGCCCCATGTGACATTTCGAAAGTACTATACCTATCACTCTCTCCCTCGTCACACACGTCATTCCTCTTATATATTCGTCCACTATAGCCGACCCATTCAGTGACACCCACTCATGCATTGTACGCACACCTACTCGGACTCCTCGGTTCTCACTCTCGGATAACTACCACATCTTCATTGCTTTCAGTCTCCCACCTCACATCCCTGCCGCTAATTATTCACGTACTACTTCCACCCATTTACCTGGGACTCTCACTGAACCGTGACCACCCACTACCCTGGTATCAACCCCTACTTCGGTCCCCATGCCCCACAGACTCCCACGGCTATGTATACAAGAGGATACAGAATATATTCGTGGTGGCCGTACAGCCTCGGACTCTGAGTTAAGTGGCAACATTGTTTCACATTTTCAATTTCTCTTCCTCGCTCTCATTTTTGTTCATCTTTTTATTCTTCTCATCCTGTCCTTATGCCATGTAGTTACCGGAGGATCTTCTCCTGTGCTATATATTGTGTTTCGTGCATGTATTTGTTTGCTGATGAAGGCTAGTCGCCGCAACGTCCTGTATGTGCTGTAATTCTGTTCTGTATAGCTGCATTACTTTGTGTTATTTTATATTGTTTACATGTCCTCAGCTTTAGAACAGTTCCACCTAATGTTATTAATATGTTCCCTGAATGTAAGACTGAGAGTGCTGAAGTGCTATATAGAACCTGTTTTGCTCTATGGCAGTGAGTTTTGGAATGTAAATTAACAAATTAGAAAGACCTTGGAAGCAACGGAGATGTGATTCCTGAGACGAATGTTGCCAATTCACTGGACTGCCAAAGTAACTAACAACGATTGTCTGAAATAGGCTTATGAAACTATGACACTATATACAACAATAAGAAAGAGACAAACAGCTTTCTTTGGTCATGTGATGAGAAGAAAGGCATTGGAATACATTGTGACAACCGGAAAGATCAAGATGAAGAGAGGCAGACGCAGACCAAGAGAAATGATGCTAGATGGACTGAGACGGCGGCATGGAGGAATATCATCAGCAGAGCTGATCCAGAACACCAAAGACAGAGATTGGCGGAGAGATATGAATGCCTACGATAGCTTACAGGGTACTTGATGATGATAGTGCTAATGATGATGGTATATTAAATGAATTCCTTATAAAGTTACAGCTTATATCAACTGATGTCAGTGTATCGATCAGGGTCATGCACTGACCTGGTAGTAGTAGTAGGTCTCTTTCAGTCCTGAAGGACTATAGAGTTGTGCCGCTTGGGCAGCACCTAGCAGCACCGCTGGTGACTGTATAGTCCAATGCGAGAGTGACAATCCCTGTCACAGTTTCCGCATCTGTAAGACGAGGCAAGTCCCGCAGTAAGTGACTGTGTTTTAAGCCTGTACCGCCTATCCTCAGTTTGTTGGATCAGATTGCGCTCAAAGAGTACCAATCCGTTTCGTACATCTCTTCTCCAGGAGCATATGTCTGTTGCAACTCTTTCCCACGTGTCTGGATCTATGCATTGATCTAGTTTCACAGATCAGTAGGTAGTGTGTTTCGTGACAATGATTGATGGTCATGGCCCATTTTCAAATAATTGGGCCTCTAGGCAACATTACTTGGTGCCTGCCCGCAATAGAAGGAATAAAATGGTATGACAGAATGACCGATGTTAAGCTCATGGAGAGAACGAAAGACATACAAGTGAACCAAAGATGAGGAAAAGATACTGGCTCTGGATAGGACATTCATTGTGACAACTTGAAAATAATGTAACTAGAAACATCTTTGTCTGGAATTCTCAAGGCAAATGAAATCGAGGAACGCCCAAAAACACAAGGAGGAGAGAAGTAGAGATGTCCATGAATGAAATGGGGAGGGCATGGACACAGCTGCATGGGATGGCTAATGATAGGAGCGAGTTAGTTGAGGGTCTATGGCCAAGTGGGAAAACACTGGCGAAAGAAGAAGAAGAAGTAAACAACATTTGGGATATCATAAATCTAAAAGATGAACTCGTTACTCAAAAATACAACCCGATTAGCTGTCGCCAAGACGCCCGCATTAAAACATCCTGAAAACTTAATGCACGTCCGGATCTGGAACATGACAATCGATATCCGGGATAAACAACACTCAGGGGTAATCACTGCAACAACCATTTTTTGTAGGAGGACATAAACAAAGAGATTAAGTCCATTTTTGTGCCATCGGACACCTTGTTTGTCAAGGTGAAAAGAAAAAAACATTCAAGTTCAGTAGCGCACGCGAAGGCACAAGAGGAAGTGGGAACATATGATGATAGCCAGATCCAAGAAGATGTCCGATTGTGGACACCTGTTGGTGTTAGCGTGCAATCAGCGGTCAGTATGGCCAGAACCAGGCAGAAGTGACATGTTTGACCACGACACCAAATCTACCCATCTTAACATTCATGATTTTATTGTTGTTTGCGTTCGATGGCTTTGAACTCAAGCGTAGTACATACACTTGCTGATTTTTTGCGTGTGGTTTTGCTTTCCCCTAATACCTGTGTCAGTCGCCATCAGGCGAATCCACTCTGACTTCAAAGGTACTTGTAATTTACGTCCCAAAGTCAAGGACGAGAAGTCAACACTTTTGTCCAACTGACCGGTGTAGGTGTTGAACCAGCTACCTCGGCATCACCGCATCACCGGATGTTTAATAACGAGTGCTCTTATCCATGCGGCCATGCAGACCTCCCACAATCCTGAGGTCTGTCAACTTGACCATGTAACCAAGTGTCCGGTTGTCTCCCTACTTGATCACGACACCAAGTGTCCGGTTGTCTCCCAACTTGACCACGACACCAAGTGTCCGGTTGTCTGTCAAATTGACCACGACACCAAGTGTCCGGTTGTCTGTCAAATTGACCACGACACCAAGTGTTCGATTGTCTGTCAAATTGACCACGACACCAAGTGTCCGGTTGTCTGTCAAACTGACCACGACACCAAGTGTTCGGTTGTCTGTCAAATTGACCACGACACCAAGTGTTCGGTTGTCTGTCAAATTGACCACGACACCAAGTGTTCGGTTGTCTCCTACCTTGACCACGGCACTCAGTGTCCGGCTGTCGACGAGCTTTATGATGATGACGATGATGATGATGATGATGATGATGATTATTATGATGATGATAATCTGTATCTATGTGCACAATGTCAATATAGTTTTGAGAAAAGCGAGACAAATACTTCATCACAGATTAAGGTCACCGCACGCCATATAAGAGTTAAACAGACAAGCCAGAAAACAGAGTATTTAAATAAAGAATTTCTGGTTCTGATGTCTACACATCTCGCTATTGCCACGGAGTTGGTGCACCGTGCAGAAATTTTCCTAACAGGATATACCGTAGGAGACTGGATCACTCATTGTGTAATCCATGCTGAATGAAGGTAACCCCTTTTATAAAGTAAGGGAGACCAATCAACCGAGGTGTCATCTCTTAAAGTCGTACCGGCGTCTGGGGCTCCTTTCTCATTGTTGACCTATTTAACTATTCTCGTTGGTGATATATTTATCGATTCTCATTGCTGACATATCAACGACTTCTTATTGGTGACATTTTTACGTGTTCCCTTAGTAATTGTAAACACAGACGTTATGATTACAATATTGAACGATTTCTTGTCTGGCATATTTTGCTGCATCTCGGCGGGTGTACACTGCAGAGTTATATATCATGTTATGTGAAACAATGATTTATACTATGGCTGAAATACCATGTACATCGTCGCTGATACTGCGCGAATGTGTAGAACGTTATACCCACGGAAGTCTAACAGTTAGCAGGAAGTCCTTCTGTTTACATACTAACGGCTGGAATATACTAATTGATAATGCTTCGAATTTTTTGAGCAAGCGATTATTGTTCGTAGAATACAGTATTCGGAATGCAGATTGTTTATTTACTTTGTGGTTGCTAATCAGCAAATGTTCCGTGATTGGTGAATTCGACGTTTCATGTGCCTGTCGACTGCACAGGGATTCCTGAAGAATGATTAACTCTCTTGTCGACCCACACTGGTATATGTTCGGCTACTCGATTTACTAAATGTCTGTCCGTTTTACGAACAATAATCCTTTTTAAGTCAAAGGTATCTGTAATGTCCCGTGTCCATCTTAGTTCTCGTCTACACCTGCTTTTCCTCCAGGTACTATGACTTCCATCACTATTCCTTCCAAGCCACTATTCCCTCCAAGCCACTATTCCCTCCAAACCATTATTCCCCCCTCCCCCAAGATATTATTCCCTCTGAGCCGTTATTCCCTCCAAGCCACTATTCCTACCAAACTATTAGTCCCTCCAACCACTATTCCCTCCAAGCCACTATTCTCCCCAAGCCACTGTCCTAAGCCATTACTTCCTCCAAACCACTATTCCTTACAAACCATTATTCGCTTAAAGCTACTATTTATTCCAAGCCACTATTCCCTATCCCCACCCCCACCACAAACCCCCATCCAAGCCTCACTTCCCTCCAAGCTATTATACCTTCCAATCCACCATTCATTCCAAACCATTACTCCCTTCAAGCCACTATTCCTTCCACACCATTATTTCCTCCAAGCTACTATTCCCTCCAAGCCACAATTCCCTCCAAGCTACTATTCCTTCCAAGAAATTATCCCTCCCCCCCCCCCCCCCAAGCCATTATTCCCTCCAAACCATTATTACGTTCAAGCCATTATTCCCCCCAAGCCATTATTCCTTCCAAACTGTTATTCCCTCCACATACTATTCCCTCCAAGCCACTATTCTCCCAAGCCACTGTTCCCTCTAATCCATTACTTCCTCCAAGCCACTTTTCCTTCCAAAAAATTATTCTCTCCTAGCGATTATTTCCTCCAGGCCATTATTCCCACCAACAAATTATTCTCCCTAAACCACTATTCCTTCCAAACAATTATTCTCCACAAGCTACTATTCACTCCAAGCAATTATCCCCTCCCCCCATCGAAGCCATAGTTCCCTCCAAGCCACTATTCCCTCTAAGCCATTATTCCCTTCAAGCCACTATTCCTTCCAAACCATTATTCCCTCCAAGCCAATATCCCCTCAAACCCACTATTCCTTCCAAATCATTATTCCCTCCAAGCCACTGTTCCCTCCAAGCCACTGCTCCCTACAAGCCACTGCTTCCCCCCCCCCCCAAGCCATTATTCCGTCAAAGCCACTGCTCCCCCCCAAGCCATTATTCCCTTCACGTGACTGTAAAGCTGAATATGACCGAGGTCACCCACTTTCCCAGACACTGAAGTTGTTTACCAACCAGCTTTCAGAGGTTGCCTGGCCGAAGGGTTTAAACTTCCTCTGGGGACTGAGGTGGGAGTTCGTTCCTCACACTGGACAGTTGGACAAAAAAAAGTCTGACTTCTCGTCCCTTATCTGGGGTTGTAAATTACAAGAACCTCAGAAATAGAAGTGGGTTTGCCTGATGGCGAGGATCACTGGTAATAGGGAAAGCTAACCCATAAGCAAAGTGCATTCCCTAATAGGAGCAATTACTATTACTGAGAGCATGTGCTTGGACTACGCTTGAGTTCGAGGCAAAAGTACGTTAAACAATATTAAAAACTTAAGAACAACAAAAGTAGGTTTTTTTCAGTTGTCAGATCTTTTAGAATATCAGTATTTGTCTTAATCTTGGTGCACGATATTCTAAAATCAGTGAATTATTTGAGCGGTATTCTAAGAGCACTGTTTTATTTGAGCGATAGAATGCGTGGCCCGAGACGCCAGAAGTGCACGGGGAAATAACTATTGAAATTATCGTGACAGTTAAAGATGAGGTGGTGAAACGATGCAGAAGGAGGAGGAGCCGTGACGGTGTGAAGTCACGTGAACGTGGCGGGAGCTGTCACAACGAGGACACGGCCCATACATCACGAGCCATAAGTGAGCTGTGGATGTGACACATGGAGTCTGATCATTACACTGATGTCATTATCGGTTGATTAAAATAGAGAACACGCAGAAAATATGGCATCAGGAAAAAAAGAGATTGAGATAGAGACAGATGGGAGACGAGAGGAAAGAGGAGAGGTGAGAGAGGGGAGACGAGAGAAGAGAGAACGAAGATGTGAGGAGAGAGACGAGAGACAAGAGGAGAGAGAGGAGAGACGAAAGGAGAGAGAGGGGACAAAGTGAAGAGAGAGAGGGGACAGAGAGAGAAGAGAGAGAGCGCGGAGACCTTAGGAGAGAGAGAGAGAGAGAGAGAGAGAGAGAGAGAGAGAGAGAGAAAGGGGAAAGACGAGAGAGGGAGATAGATAGAGAGAGAGAGAGAGATAGAGAGAGAGAGAGAGAGAGAGAGAGAGAGAGAGAGAGAGAGAGAGAGAGAGAGAGGAAAGACGAGAGAGAAAGGAGATACGAGAGGATAGACAAGAGAAGAGAAAGGGAGGACATTTATGTAGACCTGGGGGTATGTGAAGTATTAAAAACCATCCCATTTATGTAGACCTAAGGGATCTGAAGTATAAAGACATCCCATTTATGTAGACCTAAAGGTATCTGCAGTATAAAGATATCCCATTTATGTAGACCTGAGGGTATCTGAAGTATAAAGACATTCCATTTATATAGACCTGAGAGTATCTGACGTATAAAGGCAGTCCATTTATGTAGACCTGAGAGTATCTGAAGTATAAAGGCGATTTATCCCATTTATGTAGACTTGAGGGTATCGCAAGTATAAAGACATTTCATTTATGTAGACCTGAGGGTATCTGAAGTATAAATACATCCTATTTATTTAGACTTCGGGGTATCTAAAGTATAAAGACATCCCATTTATGTAGACCTGGGGGTATCTGAAGTATAAAGACATCCAATTTATGTTGACCTGAGTGCACGGGGGAAACAGTGGCAAGCCTTTCCCTCCCATAGAGAATGTGTAGAGCTGGTCAGGGCTGACGTTCCGACCATACACCTCCTGTCAGTGTGTTCACTGATTAATTGTCATGGGAGTTTTCATCGTCTTAATTACCTTATCTGCCATGGGCTTGTATATCGCCGAAATTGTGTCATTGCGTTATAGTACGGCACGTCTGTTACCATAGAAACAGCTGTAACGTCATAACTGTGACACAGCCCTACTCCCTATTTTTCACCATTCATTTGTCTTTGGTCAAAATCTGCTCTTTGTTTGGCACAGAATGTGTAAATGTGAGGACGGCACATTGTTGATAACCCTGATTGCTTGAAGGAACAGGTGACCAGTCTCGTCATCTAGTAGCGAACGTCGAGAACTCGCTTCGAACCCATGTCTCAGCGCTCTCATATCACTGTCAGTCCAACGCTCTAACACAGTGTTTCCCAACCTTTTTTGTACCATGCCCCACTTAAGCCTTTCTAAAATTCATATTGCCCCCCTCCCCCGCCCCACGCCCCCCCCCCCCCCCCTCAACATATACATTATTTTTAATATTCAAAAATTGAAATGTTCACTAAAGAAACTTGAACGATAGGTTTTAGGAAGAAATCATTAGGTAATTATTGAGCAAACACAGTAAGTAAATTTTCAAAACATATAATGGAGAACGGAAATTCAAGTACAAAATAATTTTAATGAAAGATTTTTCTATATTATTTTAATTATTAGTAATTATTTATTATTTAAATTTAGTGAGATCCTTGCGCTTGATGCTTGCTGCAAAGAGATCTTATGTCAGGTTCCAATTTAGTTAACTTCAGTCTCAAGTCTCCCCGTTTTGTTATATTCAGCCGATTTCTTCCATTTTCGAATTGCCCCCCTTAACAGTCGAATTGCCCCCCTGTGGGGCGTGGGCCCCACGTTGGGAAACACTGATCTAACATCTCCGCGCCCGTTCGTATTTGCACAACCGTCATCAGCTGCAGATAAAACCCAGACAGCTATGTCGCTAGGCAGGAGACCTACCCGTTTATTTTACAGCTGCTTGAAAATCTTAAAACATCTTCATAAAAGATATTCAACAACAGAGTAATTGAAAAGGAAGGATTATGACGAAAAATAAAATACAGTATAATTATTTGCCTGACATATGCAACATGTGTTGTTATTTTATCTTTTCATTTGACAATTTCCATGAAAATTATTTTTTTTAGAAACTCATTATTTCCTGTTGTAGCAAAAAATTGGTTTCATCCGAAGTTTTTGTTTCCTTAATGGAAACTGTAGACTGCAATTTGTTTCGTAAATTGTCGTGTCTTGTCTTTGTCTGTTTGCATCAAGGTAATACCGGAATATGGAAATCTAGCGTTTGTTGTTGATAGAGGCATGTATTTGTTTACTTTTCTAGTTGATGTGCTATATTGGGTTAATTCTAATATATGGAAGCAAATCATGAACAATTAGCAGACAAGTGAGGAATTATGTAGAAGTTGCGGAAATGTGGATTGATAGAAGAATAATGAGAACACTGTGAAGGGACTGAAAGAGTCATGAAGCTATCTTAATAGAATCGGACTCACAGGCTCATGGAACCAGAAACAAGTTTCCCGTATCTTGGACATGTAATAACACATGATGGCAGAAATGAAACAGAAATCACAAGGAGAATAGGAAAGGCCAACATTTTTACAACGAAGTGAAATCAGAATTAACACCTAAAGAGATTAACAACGCATTAAAAATGAGAATAGTCAAATCATGTGCGCACACACACACACACACACACACACACGCACGCACGCACACACACACACACACACACACACACACACACACACATGACGGGGAAGCCTGGACAATGAAAACGCAATTAGAAAGTCGAATAGAGGCCGGGAGATGTGGATGTACAGAAGAATATGTCGTATTTCATTTAAACAAACATAATCAAACACAGACGTTTTAGAAGAACTTGGAATAAAAAGACAGGTGATGAACGACATTTAAAAAAAAGGCAAATCAAATATTTCGGCCACGTTAAAAGACATAACACTCTTATATAAATCATTGTAGGATCTGCAACATTTAGAAATGCGGTTTTTACACACGGTGAACAACTAGGATTAGAATTAAATTGTAAGAAGACACAGATTATGGTCGTCACTAGGAAGAACGACATACCACAATGTAATATACATGTAAATGGGAATATTATTAAGCAAGAGAGTCGGTACAATTATCTCGAACAATCATAACATATGATGTGAGATGCCTTGAAGAGATTAGAACAAGAATGGTGAAAGTAGCCTTTTGCAAGATCGAAAACATACTGACCAATAAACATATGTCATTTGCAACGAGAAAAAGACTTTTGATGTGCTACATATATCCTGTGCTTTTGTTTGGATGTGAAGTGTAGACAATGAGCAAACAGGCTGAAAAACATCTGATGGCTGTGGAAATGTGATTTCTGAGGAAAATACACAGAATACCATAGAAAGACATATAAACCAATGACCAAGTCCTACGAGAAAGAAATGAAAATCGTAAACTGATTAGAGAAATTAGACGTAGACATTCAACATTTTTGGTCACGTTATGAGAAGAAATAAACTGAAGAACTTGGTGACAACTGGCAATGTTTAGGGTAAAAGAACAAGAGGAAGGCAGAGTAGTAAATACTTAGATGGTTTGACCAGTGGTCGATGGTCGAGCCAAGAACACTCAGCTGATATACGACTCTGGTAATCGAGTGAGATAAGGAGACATAACAGCCCACGCTTACCGGCATGATACATCGCTTACCGGTATGGCACATGATGGTGATACAAACCATACTGGAGGGTAAAGTTGAAGACAAGCGAGCAGGGGGTAGATAACGATATGTGGGAAGATAATATCAAGAGACGGATGAATAGAAATCTGACAGAATGTACAGTCAGGGTGAGAGACAGACAGTGTTAGAGATCCATTGCAGCCAATCTTCATTGTGGAGACGGCATCTGACTGGTTGATTTAACTCGCAAAGAGAACTCGTTGCTCCAATCAGAAGATAAGTATCCACACTCTTTGGGCTTGTCACGCGAGGGGAAAACCGGAGTATGTCGTCACAACCGGAAAGTAGGAGGAGAGGAGACGAAGGGGAGACAAAGAGAAATGATGATGGCAGTTTGACATCATGGCATGGAGGAACATCAGTATCAGAAATGAATGAAGCACAAGAGACAGAAGTCTATGGACTGACATGATCACCAACGCCACATGGCAAGAACTGTAAGAAGATTGGAAGCGCACAAGACATGAGGCTGTGGGCAGACATGATCACCAACGCCAAACAGTATTAACTATAAGAAGACTGGCAATAGACGATTGGCAGTACACGAGACAGAAGGCTGTGACCAGACATGATCATCAACACCAGTCGGTTTGGACTATAAGAAGACTGGCAGTACACGAGACAGAAGGTTGTGGACAGACATGATCGCCAACGCCACCTGCAAGGATTATAAGAAGATTGGCAGTACACGAGACAGAAGGTTGTGGACAGACATGATCGCCAACGCCACCGGCAAGGATTATAAGAAGATTGGCACTACACGAGACAGAAGGTTGTGGACAGACATGATCGCCAACGCCACCGGCAAGGATTATAAGAAGATTGGCAGTACACGAGACAGAAGGTTGTGGACAGACATGATCGCCAACGCCACCGGCAAGGATTATAAGAAGATTGACAATACACGAGACAGACGACTGTGGACAGACATGATCACCATCGCCACACGGGCATTGACTAGAAGAAGATTGGCACTACACGAGACAGAAGGCTATCACAAGAAGTTGTTGCGCAGGTGTCACATCTAATTACTGTAATGAGTAGAAATGTGCATTTTGACAAAATACAAAAACAACCATGAAATTAAGTTTTGTTGGAAGATTCCAGAATTTAGATGTGTTGCATCGTGTATGTTTGAATGTCACTACAAAGTCAGAAGTGTGTCTCTAATGTTAACACCTTGACCAGTGTTTTTATGTATAGTTCAGAGATGGGGGAGTTGTTTTTATTGACAATGCCATTAATTGCAATCTGTCTGTCTGTCTGTTTGTCTGCCTGTGTGCCCATCGGCCCGTCCGCTCATCTGTCTGTCTACCCGTCCCGTCAGTCCGCGACTGTCTGTCTGTCTATCTATCTGCGTCTGTCTTTCTGTATGTCAGCCCGCCCGCCCGTCCGTCAGTCCGTCTGTCTGTCTGTCTGTCTGTCTGTCTGTCTGTCTGTCTGTCTACTTATAAGTCAGTGTATCAGTCCGTGTCGGGCTGTCTGTCTGTCTGTCTGTCTACTTATAAGTCAGTGTATCAGTCCGTGTCTGTCTGTCTGTCTGTCTGTCTGCCCATGTGTCATTCCGTCTTTATGTCTGTTCGCCCACCCTTTCATCCGTTCGTCTGTCTGTCTCTTTCTATTTCTCTACATGCGCTTCTAACTCTCTTCCTCTCTCTAACTCACTCCAGAAGTTCTGTAATGTCCTCCTGAGCCAACACAAATATGACCTTTACGTTTTTGTTGTAACACCAACATTCTCAGCCCCATCAAACATGCTCATGCGTCCCTCCTTTGTCAAACTTGAGATGGATCTTCATAAGTGTACACATGCGCGTGACTGCTTGTTTACTTCAGCTTCCGGTTTGATCCGGAGGTTAAGAACATTATCAGCTGGAACAGTTCCGACAACATTGACTCTCAATTCTGCCTGCAGTGAACTTTTGGTCTTAATTGTGCTTGGTTGTGGAGTGCCGATTAAAGGTATTGTTCTGTGCACGTGTGTATCCGCTTGTCTTGGTTTCGAGGGATGAAGAACACAGTACTCACTCGGGAAGCAACAGACTGACAATAGAATCTTCGAGAGCAAAACAAACATACCGTTGCATGCTTTCACGCACTCGTTTGCTAGCCATGTCTGTGTTCTTATTCTGGGACTTCTGGGTTATTAAAGTGTTAAAAAATGTTAGTTGCATCTACTTTACAGTCAATCCCTGTTTGTGATTTCTTGGCAAGGTTACGTTCTGTAGTTTGCCATTTATTTCTGAACCACTAAGAAAACTAAAGCAAGGCGGTCTGTTTCCAAATTGTCCGCACCTGTGTTTCGAACGCGCTATGCAGGAATACGAATTGCGACCGTAACCACTTCGCCACAGAGCAGGAAATGAAAGTTTTGTTTGCCCTGATTGCTCTGAGAATTAGGTGGTTAGACATGCTCTCCTGTAGCGAACCTTGAGGACTCGCTGTGAACCCTTGTCCCAGCGTGCTCATGTCCCTGGCATCCCAGCATTCTCATGTCGCTGTCAGCCCAGCGGCCTAACCATTACACCTACTTGCCGGCTCGTATCTGTACATCCGACATCAACTGGAGATAAAGCCCAGACCGCCGTGTCGCTAGGCAGGAGAACTACCGGTCTGCGATCAGCGTGGCCGAATATACAAGAGTGGTCTTTCTTAAACATCCGTTGTTCTGTTACCGAGGTAACAGGTTTAACCCCTACACAGGTCGGCTGGACTAAAATGTTGACTTCTCATCCTTGACTTGGGGATGTAAATTAGAAGTACCTCAGAAGTCGAAGTGGGTTCGCTTGATGACGGACACTGGAAATAGGGAAAGCTAATCTATACGTGAAGTCAACTTCACTAAAATTAGTAACACGTATATATATATATATATATATATATATATATATATATATATATATATATATATATATATATATATATATATATATATATATACACACACACACACACACACACACACACACACATACACAATTTAATCTTGTTTCTTGACCTTCTCATGTCAAACCAGTATATGTATGAGTTAGATAGTCATTAGTCGCAGTTCCAACTTGACTGATATACATGCATAAGGCTGCTGCAAGAATGCCAACACTACTGCCCGCTTCTAAAATTACATTTCAAAGAAGCGGCAGTCACCAGAAAACCAGCAGTTGCACACACAATACTGCATAAAGAAAAACCAGCTGGTTCTGCAACAGCCACCCGACACTTTTCTGAACATGTAGTTCACAATACAAACAACCACGAACAAATGTAAAAGCATTCCACATGAAATCTACAGCTCAAAGTGTTGCTCTGTGCACTTAACTCGGTAGCTGGGCGACGAAACCATGTACTACCAGTCCAACATAAGGAAAATGCGTCAGCGAACCGTCGCCAGAAGTAAAAACACTTCAGAGGCCTTAACAGCTTAATAGCCTATCCGCAATATTGGACTGGAAGTCCACCAGTATATGCATGTTTGGAGGATACGAAACTAGTATGTTCCGTGTGTGGTGGCTTGGGTGGCCTGACAGGAAGTTGGTCAGGATCATAGATTGGATTTTCTGCCAGGACGTGCAGGACAATGAACAGGATGACATACTTGCTTCTGTGGCTCTTTTGAAACGTAAACCGACTTTACGATAAGGTTGGTGTTGTGAAGGCTCTTTAGTGTACTCTGACAATGTGAGAGCACGGATATTCCCAACGAAGATGGACGAATTAGGCAGGCAGTGGGCAGACGTTTCTAGATTACATTCAACACGTATTGGAACAAGTAGGCCGAATTTATTATATTGTTGTTTTGTTGCTAATTTATTGTTTTGCTTGTAATTTATTGTTTTGTTATTAATTTATTTTGTTGCAAATTTATTGTTTTATTGCAAATTAATTGTTTTGTTAATAATTTATTATTTTTGTAATTAATTTAATGGTTTGTTGCAAATTTATTTATTTTATTGCAAATTAATGGTTTTGTTAATAATTTATTGTTTTGTTGCTAATAATTTTTTTGGCGCTCGCTTGGAACTCAAGCGTAGTCCATACAAACTATTTATAGTAGTGATAGACGGAATTTTGCGTGTGGATTAGCTTTCCCTATTAACAGTGTCCCTCGCCATCTGACGAGCACACTCCAACTTCAGAGGTACTTGTAATTTACGTCCCCAAGTCTGGACAACAGGTCAACATCTTAGTCCAGCTGTCCGGTGTAAGGGTTGAACCACTTACCTCGGCATCAGAACAATGGGTGTTTATGTTGCTACTTTTACCTATTCCTCCCCCCCCCCCCCCCCCCCCGGCCCATAAAAAAGGAATTGTTTTGTTGACTTGTTTTAGCTTTTGCAGATGTTGTGTTTACTTTATTGTTTACATTTTAGATGTTTCTGCTGTTATTGTTACTGAAATGTATTTAATTGTTTTTGTTGTTTTAGCATGAGAACGCATGATGCAATAAATTCCACGGCATTGGTTTTAGAAAAATGATTTTTGAAAATTACATATAACTAGCTTTAGCATATAGCTGTTAAGAATGGACAATTAGCAAACTACTATCCCTTGAGGTCTCAGATATTTAATTTTACCAAAGGATGATGAAAATTCTCTTGGACAATCAAAATGAGAAATGTAAAGATAACTGATCACAAACATCAGAGAGAAGCAGTTACTATTTTGGCAACACTTGATAATAGAAATATTATAACATGTTGTGACAACCCATTTGTAGAAAGTGAGATAGACGTGTACTTTCTATAAGTCTCACAATTTTTACAAGGCTTGAAAGTACTTTCTAGTATATTATAAGCGTCTACTCGGCTCTAAATGTTGTGAAAATAGGCTAAGGAGCAAAGACAACTGATCACAAACATCAGAGAGAGAGAGAGAGAGAGAGAGAGAGAGAGAGAGAGAGAGAGAGAGAGAGAGAGAGAGAGAGAGAGAGAGAGAGAGAGAGAGAGAGAGAGAGAGAGAGAGAGATAGTTTTCATTTTGGCCGCATCTGATAATAGATATACTTTAACATGTTCAGATAAGCGGAACGAGTTATGCAAAATGAGATAGAGAAAGAGAGCGAGTCTATTGGCAGTTTATTTTCAGGCACGGAAAAATGTCATCAAAACATATTCGTTCATTCAGTATGTGAATTAACATTTGTCCGTTTAGAGTGTTCATTAACATTTGTAAATTTAATGGATGAAAAATACAACAACAACAACAACAACAACAACAACAACAACAACAACAACAACAACAACAACAACAACAACAACAACAACAACAACAACAACAACAACAACAACAACAACAACAACAACGCATCAGTCACATGACCGGTTTGCAAAAGATACTTTGCTGTCGGCAACGAAGGCAGTTTTTGATGTGTAGATGGAGATCGTAAACTCATTAGAGACATTAGACGTAGACAGTCAAAATTTGTTGGGCATGTTATGAGAAGAAATGAACTGGGGAACTTGGTGACAACTGGTAAGATCGAAGGGAACAGACCAAGGGGAAAACCTAGGAGCAAATACCTGAATGGCTTGGCCTCGTAGCATGGTAGAGACAGAAACACGGAGCTGATCCACGATCATGGTGAACGAGTGAGATGGCAAAACATGACCGCCCACGCTTACCGGCATGGCACATGATGGATGGATGGATGGAGGTTTTACTGGATTACTAGAAGAGCCTTCTTTGTGTATTATTTTGTCTATCCAATTGGATATGTGTTCTACCACCTCACTACTCAACTGCCTCTCTGTTCTGCCAACGTAAGTAGACTAGCACCTACGCTGAAACTGTCTGCTAACACTGAACTCACAATTTCAATCTCTCCTCCCTCTTCCTCTCCTGTTTTCCTCTCAGTCTTCCAGTCACATACTTCACCGA
This sequence comes from Cepaea nemoralis, assembly GCA_014155875.1. Lineage (NCBI taxonomy): Eukaryota > Metazoa > Mollusca > Gastropoda > Stylommatophora > Helicidae > Cepaea > Cepaea nemoralis. Next base: position 60,913 of record JACEFZ010009172.1, read on the forward strand.
AAGTGTTTCCCCGAAAATAAGACCAGGTGGGAACCAGAAGCCTCCTAATTGATTATCCGCTATCCAAAATACAACAGTAATGTAGACAAACATGAGGAACACGTCGATATATTAAAATTTATGGTTAAGAGTTTTGGAGAATCGAATTTATTGCACCTGATGTTATCACATATGGCTAGATCTCTTTCCGCAGGGTGGCCTGCAGAAAGCGTCGCACAAAGCACGAACTCCGCAGCTCCAGAGACGAATCCCTGGGTTCTCCGAGAAAACTGCATTCGTGAACCAAATAATAGTGTCAAGAAACAAACTCAAGACCTTGCAAGCGGCTAGGCAGACTCTCAGATATTAAGATAAGAATACAAAAGGCAAGACCAGCTTTCATTGTGCTAGGAAATGTGTGGAGGTAAAAGCACCACACTTGGAATTTTGAATTCCAATGTTAAATCGGTAGTGTGCAACCGTGTGCATACAACAGAATAGATCGCAGAGAGTGCTGACATAGAGCCGAAATTCGGGAAGGCCCCAAAAAAAAATTAAAATTAACAGCTTAATAGCCTACCCGAAATATTGGCTGGAATCCCCCAGTATATGCATTTTTGGAGGATAAAAACTAGTATGTTCCGTGTGTGTAGCTTGGGTGGGTTGACTGAAGTCCCCTATATGATGTTTGGGGGAACGAAACTAGTATGTTCCGGTGTGGGGCTTGGGGGCCTGACAGGAATTTTGGTCGGGATCATAGATTGGATTTTCTGCCAGGACGTGCAGGACAAGAACGGGTGAATACTTGTTTCTGTGGCTCTTTTGAAACGTAACCGACTTTACAAAAGGTTGGTGTTGTGAAGGCTCTTAGTGTACTCTGACAATGGAGAGCACGGATATTCCCAACGAAGATGGACGAATTGGCAGGCAGTGGGCAGACGTTTCTAGTTTACATTCAACACGTTTTGGGAACAAGTGGGCCGAATTTTTTATATTGTTGTTTTGTTGCTAATTTATTGTTTTGCTTGTAATTTATTGTTTTGTTATTAATTTATTTTGTTGCAAATTTAGTTTTATTGAAATTAATTGTTTTGTTAATAATTTATTATTTTTGTAATTAATTTAAGGGTTTTGTTGCAAATTTATTTTTTTTTGAAAATTTAATTTTTTTGTTAATAATTTTTGTTTTTTTGCTAATAATTTTTTTGGCGCTCGCTTGGAACTCAAGCGTAGTCCATACAAACTTTTATAGTAGTGTAGAGGGAAATTTTGCGTGTGGATTAGTTTCCCTATTAACAGTGTCCCTCGCCATCGACGACCCACTCCAATTCAGGGGTATTGTAATTTAGTCCCCAAGTTGGACAACAGGTCAACATCTTAGTCCAGCTGCCCGTTAAGGGTTGAACCACTTACCTCGGATCAGAACAATGGGTGTTTATGTTTCTACTTTTTCCTATTCCCCCCCCCCCCCCCCCCCCCCCGGGCCCCTAAAAAAAGGGAAATTTTTTTGTTGACTTGTTTTAGCTTTTGCAATGTTGGTTTTTCTTTATTGTTTACATTTTAGATGTTTCTGCTGTTATTGTTACTGAAATGATTTAATTTTTTTTGT
>JACEFZ010009172.1:63768-166268 GCA_014155875.1 Cepaea nemoralis
GCATTTGTGTTTGGCACTGAATCAGTTAAGACGGGAAAGTGTCATGTACTTTGGTGTGACTAAATCCATCGCAGTAGGAAAAAGGTAATCTTCTTACTCAGAAGAAGGTCCTGTGAGTCGGACAAAAGTGGCTGGAGCATTACGAAGCCAAAAGGAAGGAATCGCCACTCATAAAGACCTAGAGGTGTTGAGAATCAGTTAGATGGATCGAAAGTGGGTGCATCGGGACTTCCAGTATCCCTTAGTTAGATCAAATTTAGAAAAAATTCGAGAGATTGACATATTGAGAATAAGATCTTCACATGATGGGATTGGCTCTGCGTTGACTTGGTGACATTATTAACCTGCGATAATCGACCACAGAGGCGAATTGTAGAATCCTTTTCTTCACAAGGACGATAGGAAACGAGTATTCTGACTGCGACTTTTGGATTACTTCCACTCGACTCAAGATTTAAGAGTTCCTTGTCGAGATTCTCCCTGTAACTTAACCGGATGGAATAAGGTCGGCATTTGATAGGGGTGTTATCAGTCAGAATAACGGAGTCGTCCTGATCCTGTCAGTCCTACCTCGGAATGTCGGAGAAAATGTCTCTGTTATTCAGTTACTAGATCTATTATTTGTCGTCTTTGTTCGTCTGTGAGTTTCGGTTCTATCCGTATACTATCAATTGTCGCAGTCGTGTCTACTGTCGGGACTGGTAGTTCCATGGCATCGTCGTCTAACTGATTGAGTACTGTGGTTGTACTATTTGTGTGTTCTGTTTCCTGACTAGGTTTATCTGCGCTGTCGTCGTCTTCCGTCGCTCTAACTAGTGTAGTTGCGTTATGTGCGTCTGTCGTCGGGTTGCTTGGTGTAGGTGCATTCTGTTCGTCTGTCATCGGTTCTTGTCGTGAAAAGTAAGGCTTCAGCATGTTGATATGAAATATCTTTAATTTTTGGTTTATCGATATTTCATAATCGACATCTGATATCTTTCGTACCACTTTGAATGGCCCTTGCCATGAAGTTAATAATAGGTTACGTTTATCTGGTAGTAAAAGTAACACCTCTTCATTGGGTTCAAGGTGTAGGGTTTTTGGCACCCTTATTGGCATAATGGCGGTAGATCTGGCCTTTTCTCTCCAAAGCTGATTTGGCTATAACGCACGCCTTCATAATTTTATCGCGTGTCTCTGTTACCATCTCGTACGGTGTTCCTGTGGTTGGGATATCTACTGTACTAGTGATTAACTGATGGTAAATCGTTAGGGGTCCGCAAGGGTTCGCCCCATACACTAACTCAAATGGCGAGAAACCCGTACTTGAGTGCGGAATTTCCTTGTAGGCAAACAGCACCGTTGGTAATAGAGTATCCCAATCAGATGGGTTCTCTGCTGTTACCTTTGCCAGCATGTGTTTTAGATCCCCGGTAATCTTCTCTATGATCCATTGCTGGCAGGGTGGTTGGCAGTTGTGAAATGTTGTTTGATTTCTAATAATTTTGTAAGGGCTTGCGAAGCAGCCGATATAAACTGGGTTCCTCGATCCGATAGAATGGTTCGAGGAAATCCGAATGGCGAAAATAGATGTAAAAATACATTGGCTACATCTGTGGAGGTAATATATTTTAGGGCTATCGCCTCAACCCACCTCGTACAGAGATCCACGAGGGTTAGTATGAACCGGTTTCCTTTGTTCGACACCTGATTCAGGGGTCCAAAAATATCCACCGCTACACTTTCAAACGGTCTAGAGGCCAATGTTGAAGGTTGGACCTCAGCTGTTACATGCTTTCCCTTTCTCACTTAATGTTGGCAAATGGTACATGACCGACAAAAAGATTTGATATCGTTAAAAAACTTAGGCCAATAGAAATGTAATAAAATTCTGGCTCTAGTTTTGTCATAAGCCAAATGTCCAGAAAACGGTGATTCGTGTGCAATCTTTAACACGTTGTGTCGATGTTTCAAAGGTAGCACCGTCTGCTGAATTTCATGGTTATTGGTGGTATAATATCGCATGAGAATTCCATTGTGGAGTTTAAAATACCAGGAGGCATTTTTGGTTAATTTGACTTTCTCACCTAATAATTTAAAATAAGGTGCAATGGTTGGATCGGCGCGTTGTGCCTCGATAAACTCTTGTCGAGTGTTATTGTCAATAGTACCGATAGGTGTTAATAACTGTAACATCTCATCTAGTATGTCATTCTGATGTGTTTTTATCTCTGACCTAGTTACTGCATTAGCCGTGTTAGTTTGTTTCCAGGCTAATATTTCGTCATCAGTGCAGTGTCTTAACCCTGGTAGGCAACCTAAAATGAGGTCAGTACAGGGGTCATGATAAATAGCGCACGTAAATGTGCCGGAAAAAAACGGGGTGCTTATACGGACTTAAAGCGCGGCATTTAACAACATTGCCCGTATAATCCTCTGGGTTAACTAGTTCTTTCCTTACCCCGATTAAAGTACTGCCACTATCTAGTAAACATTGGCATGGATATTCATTGACCAGTGCATCGTGGAACTTTAAGTTACCTTTGGAGGCTAAAGCTGAATTTGCATCTTCATTAGAAAATGGTATAATGTGACCACATTTGAGTTTACCGTCAGCATGGAACTGATGACAAGTATCACATCTATCGAAGTCTAACATATCTGTAACAACAGCTACACTTTCGCCTCATTGAATGGTAATACATTTTCATTCTCGTACTCTGTTTCACTGCCACTATCGGACGATGTATCAATGAGCACAGCGTTGCTGGCTCTCATTCTTTGCCTGCCCAAACACTTAGAACTGTAATGTCCAAAAGAAGAACAAAAAAAAACCCATTTAACTGCACGCTTGTATGCAATCCTTTTGTTTTCCTGCTTTTTGATCATCATTTCGAGATGTGCAGGGTATGATGGATTTTTATCACATATCGAGTATTGCTGATGATATAAATGGCAGTACACACATTGTGGTGGCTTTTGGTATGGTTTATCTTTCTTCTGATAAGCTTTCTGGTTGAAAGATCTGTTTGGTTGGTTCTTAGCAAACGCTGTGATTTCAGAATCATGTATAGTTGACTTAAATATATCTCGGTTCGAAGAGAAATACGCCGACCCACGTTTCTCCAATTGTTCTAGAGATTCAATGTCTGCTTGTTGAAGGAACTTAGCACAGGCAGTTGGAACTTTGGATATCACTTTATCCATAATCATTAAGTCTTGTAATCTGTCAAAACTCTTCCCTACTTTCGCCTGCCTTAAGCCATCTACTGAATACACTTTTAACGTTAGATATATAATCTATGAATGTTTCGTTTGGTTTTGGTTTCATTTGTGAGTACTGGATCTGATATCCAGGAGCATCGAGTAGAAAATGCTGCATAATTCTGTCATGAATATATTGGTAGTTGTTTCTTAATTCTGTTGGTATAGACTCAATAACTTTTAAGGGCTCCCCAGAGAGATTTCTCATATAAATCATGGCCCAATCTTCCAACTGAATTTCTTGAAATTTGAGCTGGAACTCTATATTCTTGGTCCAGGCTGAGATTGAATCCCCTTGACTGAAGGGTTTGATGATCCCTTTATATTTAGACAATTTATTTTGCTCTTCCTGACTCTTCTGTTTAGTGGAAGCTATTTGAATGTGTGAGTCAATTTCCATTTCTTTCATTCTCAACTTTGTTTGTGAGTCTACTTCTATTTGTTTTTGCTTTACCTCTAATTCTTTCTGCTTAGTTATTTCCTCTAATTCTATTTGTTTTTGCTTTATGGCGTTATCTAATTCTATTTGTTTTTGCTTGGTTGTTTCCTCTAACTCTCTCATCTCTTTCTGATGCTGGCTTTCATGTGCTCGTTCATCTCTCTCTAGTGCAGCTTTTCTTTCTGTTTCTTCTTTGTATTTCTGTTCTGCCCATTTTTCTAATTTCTCCCTACTATGGCCTAGTTCTTTGCCAGCTTGGATGCAATCACTTAATGTTGACATTGTATGGCTTTATGTTCTTACACAACTGGTATATAGATAATTTTACAATTAATAAGTGTCACTCATTCAGAAATCACTCCTGAAAAGTAAGATGCGTTGTTAATTGTGATTATCAAAATAGTGAAAAAATACTCATCTAATCCGATGAAAATAAGGCCCCTCGGGATGTTACACCACTGTCTTGCCCACACAGAATAGATCGGCATGCTCGTACGATTGCTGTACCTGTTTAGTGGAGCAGCACCAATTAGTATATGGCATGTGTTACACAATACATGGTTGTAATCCCTTTACATAACATTAGATATTCAGATGATACGGTCTTGATTGCAGACAATGAACAGGACCTGCAAACTTTAGTAGATGCGATTGTTACACACAGTGAACAACTAGGGTTAGAATTAAATTGTAAAAAGACACAGATTATGGTCGTCACTAGGAAGGACGAAATACCACAATGTAATTTACAAGTAAATGGGAATATTCTTCAACAAATGAGCAGGTACAATTATCTCGGAACAGTAATAACATCTGATGGGAGATGCCTTGAAGAGTAGCCTTTAGCAAGATGAAAAACATATTGAACAATAAAAAGATGGCAATTGAAACGAGAAAAAGAGTGTTGAGATGCTACATTGAACCTGTACTTTTGTATGGATGTGAAGCGTGGACAATGAGCAGTCAGGCTGAAAAACATCTGATGGCTGTAGAGATGTGGTTTCTGAGGAAAATGCAAAGAATACCATGGACAGCCAGAAAGACCAATGAACAAGTCCTTCAAGAAACAAATGAAGATCGTAAATTGATTAGAGAAATTAGACGTAGACAGTCACAATTTTTTGGGCATGTTATGAGAAGAAATGGATTGGAGAATTTGGTGACAACTGGTAAGATCGAGGGGAACAGACCAAGGGGAAGACCTTGAAGCAAGTACCTGGATGGTTTGGCCTTGTGGCATGGTCGAGACAGAAACACGGAGCTGATCCACGACTCTGGTGATCGAGTGAGATGGCAGAACATAACCGCCCACGCTTACCGGCATGGCACATGATGGATGGATATAATCACTTTACATACTACAGTTCTTACGATGTGAATAATATGAATGATATAAATGATATGAATGGTATGATTGTATGAATGAATCGTCAAATGAATCATGAGATGAATCGTCAAATGAATCGTGAGATGAATCGTAAAATGAATCGTCAATTATCGTCTTGTCTTCACTTTCTACTGTCTCTGACTGAGCTCTGCTGTATGATCTTAGTCTGAACTCTAATTTACTTCCCTTGTACTTAACGTATTTGGCAATGTACAAGATTGTGGGTAAATTCGATGAATATTGACATAATAAATGTAATACATCAAATATTCAAACTAATCGTTAAACTGGTTATTTGGATACATATTTCAAGTGTACACACAATCACAGTTTAAGTTTTCAAATATAGATCAAATGAAATATAAAACAGAATTGTGGTAGACTTTTACAATTTTCTGTGGAAAAATGGTTTTATAAGTGCTTGTAGGTGGTTCAAGCCCCACATTCTAACACCAAATCGGATCCTGTCTGTCAGCAACTCAGCTTTGACAGGCATAAATGGATTCCTCTTTTGTACCACACGAAATAACAACTCGTACGTCGTACGAAAGGATACAAATATGATACAACTTTATTCGGAGCTAGTTTTACATTAGCTAAGCGAGCGGATAACCACATAGGTAATATTTATCATGGTATCTCATGATGATGTTACGTGAAGAATGACATCGATGGTAATATCTACAGAAGTTAGTCTAAGTCATAACTATTGCTACTGTCCTTTGTAAGCAACAAAGTATTCACAGCGAATACGTCAGTCCGTCTTCTACGCTGTCGGGTCCCGGTCTGACGATCTTCGTGGCGTGTCCAGCCACCAGCAGTAGATCCTTCGTGCGTCAGCGGGTTTTGCGTGCTCGGAGTTCCAGCACGCAGTTAGTGACTGGTCAACCAGTTAAAGTTACCAGTGTTGCATGGACACCTCTCGTGATGCGGGTTTCCCCACTCTATTCTGGATAACTACAGCTCACGTCTTACGGTGTCCCCTTTTAGGACACGAGTGTGTCCAGTTGGAGAACTATTCATAGTTCTCACTCGTGCTTCTGTCCCTTCTGTCAATATTTCCTAGATAGCTATGTTCTCTCTATCCTGTCTAGGTCTCTTTCCATAGTTCTACTTCTATCTTATCTCTTAGCTTACTTGCAGATCTTTGACAGGCAGTGCCATTCATCAATACATACATGCAATATATAAGTTCATCAATGCATGGAAACAAACACTCACTCAGTCTCTACACGGTATCTACAAAGCATAAAAGCTCGCTCACATCAAGCGTCGGATAATTCATCAATACACTCAGAACTTTCTCCCATGTCCGTCCAGTCTCGCTGTCCGTGGCAGTCTGTCCTCAACCCGAGGTTTCGGGTTACCCTTGGCTGTTGGTTCACTTGCGAATCGTGCGTCACGCTAATCACTGGACCTCAACTACGTAGTAGCTGTCAGTCGGGTTCACGTCGTGCTTGTCCGTCGCCTTTAGGAGATGGAGATTGAGATTCTGACACCACCCCTAATGACATTTGGGATACTCAGTAACAATTTCATTGTTTTCCTGCAAGTATTCCTTGGTTCTCCAAAACTCTATTTAATGGTTTCAAATCATTGAGCCAGTAACAGCTAAATTAATTTTAACGGGCAGGATCACATTAAGAAAGAGGAACTGAGGATCCTTGATCTCTTTGAGTTTGAGCATCAACTATTTATCCGACAAGTCGGGGATTTAAGCCCGGGAATTTATTTCATCAGGAAGTAGGATATAGCATGTTGGAATAGTAACATTTACCTAGTCAGAACTTATCATTATATATTGATAAAATTAGGTAGATAAATCTAATCAGACATACGTGCTTGCTAACAGTATATTCTCCAGGTATACAGGCGTATTCACCTTCAGAGAAGACAAGAAAAGGGTAAGAATGGCAGATTCCGCTAGACTGAGAAATCTTTTCATGGAGACTGGTAAGAAGTGCGAGTATCAGGTAAGGAGTTAGCTCAGTATGTTAGCGAAGAGTATGAGAAACTCGAACGTCTGCAAATGGAGAAGGAAAAGGAGAAAAGACGGCTACAAGCTGAGAAGGAAATGGATGAAAGACGACTACACGTCGAATAAGAAAATAAGGAAAAGGATAGACAAGCAGAAAGAGAAAGGCGACGACATGAAGTGGAAATGAGGAAGCTGGACAATGAAACAGAGTTACGATGACTTGACATCATGAACCAACATAAGTCCTCAACAGATCAAATTAGATCTTCAGCTGAACCACCAGTGAAACAGCTTCAGTTCAAGTGAACGCCGTGTCTTTTCCATTGGATCCTTTTAACGAACAAACAGACATCATCGAAAATTACTTATCAGAGATTCGAAAGGATGTGTGTGATGTGCAGATTGGAGGAGACCAAATGGGCAGGTAAATTGTCACAAGGACTTCGCGGAATTTCTTACGAAGTATTTTCTAGGATACGACTGGAGGATTTGTTCAATTATATCATCCTAAAACAAGCCTTATTAGCTAGATTTGAAATAGAACTAAAAGAAACTGTTCAGGACTGCTCAGAAGGAAGCCGGAGAGAACTTTTCTCAATATGTAGAACGATTAAAATCCTACCTAAAGAAATGGCGTACCATGTCTAGATTTGCGGAAACCTACCAAGATCTACAGAAATGTTTCTAATAGATCAACTTTAAAAAAAAAATGTCTCAGGGCATGAGAGCATTTTTAACACAAAATGGAGCTGAGATATTAGAGTCTATCATTACTTTGGCAGAGAGATATGAAAAATCGCAGAAAGAGGCGGGAGGTAATCAACGAACTACCAATAATCTTCCTCGCGAATTCCCTCAGAAGACCAGAGATAAAGGAGAACTGAAATCCAGCAAACCAAATGGATATAATAGATCAAATAAGACCAGTACAAATCATAACCAGCAGGTCAAGTGGCAGAAGAAGCTCTACTGCAGCCATTGTAAAACTCATACTCATAACACACAGGATTGCAAGAAGAAGCCTCAACCTCTTACCCTAGCCTGTGCGGTAAAACCTAAAGCAGCGAGAAGGAACCTTAATGCGCGTTCCAATATGGACACGCAACGGAACACCAACTCCAAACTACCAGTCATAGAATCTGTCAAACTGAACGGATCAACAATGGAATGTCTCTATGATACAGGTGTATTTTTCGACGCAATTTTACAAGCCTCATTGGTAAACCCAGAGCAATTTACAGATGAAACCGTCGAAATACAGGGATCTCTAAAAAGGTCAGTACCTAAGACACTTCCTGTTGCCAAGGTCAGCATAACTTCAAGCTATCTTACGGGAGAAATCAGAGCTGCGGTTATGGAAGATCCAATCTACCCTGTCATGCCCGGATATCGCTACGTCTTTTTAGCAGAACCAGTACAGCCAATGATAGCATCAGCTGTGACTACGCACAAACAGGCCAAGGAAACTACAACGACTACGACACCAGCTAATCTTCAACCCGAAGATTTAAAACAAGCCCAAGCAACAGATAGTTCACTTGGGACGTGCTTCCGTAAGTTGCCAAAATCACATACATGTCCTAGGAAGGGTGATTTCTACATGAAAAATGGAATTCTTCACAGAAAGGCAGGAAAGTTAGGACAAGAGTTTTCTCAACTGGTTGTTCCAACTACTTATAGAACACAAATACTTGAGATGGGACGTAGTATGCCGTTTAGCGGACATATGTGAATCAACGCAACCATGCAACGAATCTCAACTCACTACTACTGGCCGGGAATGATCGCGGACGTTCAACGATATGTCAAAATCATGCCCAGAATGTCAGAGAGTAGCCCCGATACACTGGACACCACCAGCGACATTAGTGGAAATGTCCATCAATGGCACACAATTCGAGAAAATGGCAGTAGATATAGTAGGACCTCTCACCCAGACAAAGAAGAGGAATCGATTCATACTAACACTCGTAGACACATGCTGGATGTGGGCGGAAGCTGTGCCGATGCGTTCGAGTGATTCCAAGCATGTAGCAGAAGCTCTACTTGGAATATTTACAAGATTAGGATTTCCAATACGGATCCTGGCTGACAATGGGTTACAGTTCAAATGGAAGTTGATGGAGGAAGTGTTTAGATTGTTCCAATCTAGGCAGATATGTACTTCTCCTTACCACCCTACTTCAAACGGAGCTGTGGAAATATTTAATGGGACCCTAATAACCATCTGGAAGAAACTATCTCAAGAAAAACTAGAGGTGTGGGATACATACATTCTGGCAGCACTTTTTGCTTACCGCGAAGTACCACACACATCTACGGGAATTGCACCAGCAACATTGTTGTTCGGTCGTCCAATCAAGGGGCCATTAGAAGCTTTACTTTATACATGGACTGATGATTCAGTTGATGAAACTGTTGTGACTGCATCCGCATATGTGGAAGAGTTAAAACAACGACTTCAACTTGGCTGGAAATTAGCAGGAACCAATCTACGACACACACGACGTAGAATGGCCCAAAATTTCAAAAAGAAAGCGACAGATAGAGAGTTAGCGGTGGGAGAAAAAGTAATATTACTTTTTCCCACAAGTCAACGCAAGTTGCAGATCGGTTGGAAAGGACCTTATTTAGTAAAAGGAAAGAATGACCCAAAATTTCAATAAGAAAACGAAAGATAGAGAGTTAGCGGTGGGAGAAAAAGTACTATTACTTCTTCCCACAAGTCAACACAATTTGCAGATCGGTTGGAAAGGACCTTATATAGTAAAGGAGAAAATTTACAGAACAAACTACCAGATCTCTATAAAGGGGAAGGAGAAAATCTTTCATCTCAATCTGTTACGAAAATACAACGAGAGACCCACCACCGAGACAGCACATTTGATAGCAATGGCTGTAGCAACAGAAGTTGAACATGGAAACTCAATGGGAGTGGAGTATCCTCTGCTGTTCAACGAGACATATCGAGATGTGGACATTATTTCAACATTAAAGACGGATCAGCAGCAGCAGATTTGAGAGTGCTTAGAGAATTATGCAGAGATACTAACAGACAGGCCAGATTAACATATCTTGAAGAATTGACATGAAGTTGAAGGATACAACACCTGTGCGAGTCAAAACTTACCCTGTTCCATACGCCAAAGCCAAACCTCTCAAAGATGAAATTCAACAATTGCTTTCAGCTGGGATAATATCACCTTCTGATCCACCTTACAATGCAAGTGTAGTTTTATTGAGAAAACCCAGTGGTCAACATAGATTATGCATTGATTATCGGCAGCTGAATGAGGTGACAGATTTCCAATCAGAACCATTACCAGATCAAAATCAACTTTTCACCAACCTCAATAGAGCAAAATACTTCACAAAGATAGATCTCAGCAAAGGATATTATCAAATCCCAGTGAAAAAGGAAGTAAGACCGTGGTTTGCCTTCAGCACTCCTGATTGACACTACGAATTTAACGTTCCTCCTTTCAGATTAAGCAATGCGTCTAGTGTCTTCACTCACATTGTGAGGAAACGTTTAGGACTATTGGAAAATTCACGTCTTAGCAACTTCATGGATGACAACCTGATTGCTACAGAAACATTCGAGGAACATCTTGAGACGTTGAAGATACTGTTCAACCGCCTGAAAGAAGTGGGGTTGACCGCAAGACAAAAGAAATGCCAGATTGGGTTTAGGCAATTAGATTTTTTGGGACACACAATATCTCAAGGTAAAATGTAACCTCATGATGGTAATGTGGAGAAACTAAGAAATGCATCGCGACCCAGAACCAAAAAGATTGTTTGATCTTTTGTATCTCTCTGTTGATTTTACCAAAGGTACATCCCGAACTTCAATTCCCTCGCTCTCCGTTGACAAATCTCACTCGGAAAGGGGAACCAGAGAATCTCGTTTGGTCTGCAGACTGCGAGAAAGCATACGCGTAGTTAAAGAAAGCTTTAACAGCAAAATCAGTTCTTCATCTGCCAGATCTAACGCGTCCATGGATACTTAGGACGGATGCAAGCAACATAGGAATTGATGCCACCTTATTACAAGAATGGATGAGGATCAATCAATGCTCTTTCCAGTTGCCTATGCCAGTAGAAAATTGAATTCAGCCGAACGCAATTATTCTACCATTGAAAAAGAATGTTTAGCTTTAGTTTCGGCAGTAGAGAAGTTCCAGGCGTACGTGTATGGGAAACACTTCACAATACAGTGCGATCATCATCCTCTCACGGTCCTGGCAGCATCCAGAAACTTAAACGCTCGACTAATGAGATGGTCGTTACTTCTACAACCGTATTAATTTCAAGTCGAATATGTTCCAGGAAGGATGAATGTAGGAGCAGACCTTCTCAGCAGACATCCTTTTGAAGATTATGTACAAGAATCAGAGGAGGAAAGACAGAATGGAAGAATAAAGGATTAGAGGAAATATAAGCTTGTTACCTTTGCTCAAAGCTACTGTTTTTCAGGCGAACAACAGTCTGAGAGGGGAGCCATGTGATATACTTTATTTTCACAAACGTATCTCATGAACTATTTATCCGACAATGGTGAAAGAACAAATTCCTCGGTTGTACAGGGGCGAATTGTCCAGATCTCCTTATGGCCTTGAGGGGACCTTTTCCTTCTTTTATAAATTTTCTGTGTAATTACTTGGGCTTATATCTAGGAATCTCACAGTGGGGGTTCTGAGCCAGGAAAATTGTTTCCTCTAAAGGGCTGAGCGGAAATGATTCTCTATCTCATTCGAGATGCCTCTAGACAAAAACTTGCCAAATCATACCCTTTATCTTGTCTATCTCTTATACAAGATATATATACAGAGACAACTTCTAATTGGGTCCTCTGTCTTCTTCTAACAATGCCACACTGCCTTTGTTTTTCAAAATTTGGATAATTACGCAATTTCTCCAGTCTCGTGGTGTATGTTGTTCTACCCAAACATGGTTGAATAGTCTATGTAGCCATGCTGTTCCTACTTCTTTTGCTACTTTAATTAGTTCATTTGGTATTTCATCCTGTCCTGGTGATTTGTTCAATGGCGCTAATCTGATGGCTTCTATAATTTCTTCTCTTAGTATGTCTGGTTCTAGTTCTTCGGTGGCATATGTGTAGGTTTCTTTAATTCCTGTGACATCTGATGGTATGTTGAGAAGTTGTTCGAAATACTTGCGACTGGCCTAGCAAGCCGGCCGGAGATCTTCATACTGCTCCTAGAAAAAATAAGATCAACTCAGTAGTTTCTTCAAATCCGACATAAACCAATTGGAGGTTACAATACCAAACTCTCCTCATGACATATCTTTAATATCATCATTGTGTGAGAACAAGTGCTATAGAGGCATTCCCTCTAACATACCGCTAATAACGACTACTGAAGTATTTACTCATCTCAGTAACCTAAAAAAACAATAACTCGTCAGGACTACATGGAATCAGTAATCGGAACCTTCGCTATGCTGCGCCGGCAATCTGCGAGTCACTAACTTGTATATATAATCAATGTTTCACCAACGGTCACTTCCCTTCACCCTTTAAAATCGCTAAATGTTAAGCTCATTCTTAAATATTGGTCATTAGACGATAGTCACATGAGTAACTATAGGCCAGTTTCCATATTATCCTCCCTATCCAAACTACTAGAAAAGCACATTCACAAAACAACACTAGAACACTTAGTTCGTCACAAACTAATGGTTGACAGTCAGTCAGGGTGTCGGGCAAAATATTCTTGTCATACGGCCCTAACAAACATGATAGAAAACTGGCATCAAAATATTAACAACAACACTCTATGTGGAGTGGTGTTAATAGACTTTAGAAAAGCATTCGATATGATAGATCATACTATTCTATGTTAAAAATTAAAAAGACTAGAAACAATGAAAGTAAGCTTTAATATAGTCACATTAATAAAATCATTTTTATTAGACAGAAAACAAGTAATAACACACTATCAATCTTTATCTCAAGCCATTACCATTAATATTGAAGTACCTCAGGGATCTATACTTGGCCCTCTGTTATTTACGATTTATATAAATGATCTTCCCTTATACCTTTCGTCGTCCTGCGATCTATTTGCAGAGTACAGTATTTTGCATGTACAGTATATGCAAACGCTATTGATTGCAAAATGGTAGAATCGTCCTTGCACAGGAAATACATAGTGCAGTTAACTGGAGTCATGCAAACCGCATGCACATTAATATTTCTAAAACAAAATCTATGTTAAAAGCAACCAGGCAAAGACTTCACAGTCTAAAATCGCAGAGAGCTCGTCAGCTGTACATTGGTAGCACGCCTGTAGAAAGTGTAACCGAGCACAGGGCACTGGGTCTCATTGTTGATCAAAATCTAACCTTTAACACCCATGTTCATGCTCTCGTAAAACACATAGCCAAAAAAGTATATCAACTTGCCAAAATTAAAAAGTTCCTTGACGAAAACACAAGAAAGATAGTCTATACTTCCCATACACAAACACATATTGATTATTGCTCCACGATCTGGGATGGTGATGAAACACTGTGAAAATTATGGAAGCTGCACAGACAAATAAAAAGGAAAGATCGGCCTATGATAGTGGGAACAATTTACAGAGATGATGATGTGCGCGTGACAACAGACAAAGAGAAAGGGGAAGCGTTTCTCCAGAGATTTTTAGAGCAGACCAATCATAATGATGCTAACACCAGGGACACCAAGCACTAGGACAGCATCAGTACCGCAGGATTGGGTACACTGCTATCTCATCCCTCTCCCAAAACCATTCAAGGATCATTCATAGCTTAGAGGCTTTAGGATCATAACCCTTCAAAATACATTTGGGAAGGCCTTAGAGAAGATAGTCGCTGTCAAGCTGCAAGAGTTTATGGAAAGGGGGAAGCTTCTTCCAAGTGGTCTGGGGAGCTACAGGCCAGGAAAAGATACCTGGTCAAATGCAGCCACGTTTGCCTTTGACGTTTATGAGGGGTTCCAGAGAAGACAGGAAACGATGGCGGCGGCGTTTGATCTTGAGGATGCATACAATAGAGTTAGATATGATATTTTGAAGAACGCACTGATAGAGAAGGGGATCAATCCCTGGTTGGTGAACTGGATAGCAGCCGTCCTGTATTCTCGTCAGGTTTCTCTCCGTCTGGGTGCATGGATCTCAGAACCGCATATGTTAACCCCGGGACTGCCACAAGGATCTGCAAACTCACCGGTGCTCTTTAACGTGTATACGAGCAAGATGGCAAACCTATAAGCACACGAGGATGGAAGGATACTAACACTTGCAGTTGATATTCTTGCATATAGGCAGGGGAGAGATAGGGTACAAACAGCTCTGGAGCTACAGGCGACAGTAGACAAAGTGATTTTACTGGTGCACTGAATTGAGTGCTGTCATCCACCCGGAAAAGGCAGCTGTTTTGAGGTGCTCTCTGGACAACAGGATTGTGATTGCTGATGTCCCAAGCCTCGCGATAGATGGTAGATGTGTCAGCAGAGAGAACAAACTGAAGTATTTGGGAATCACATTTGACAGGAGTGTCAGAGTCTCACCCAGAATTATAACGCGCTGTCTGCACCGACGCCCGACAATGCGTCGCTGATCTATTATAAGCACTACAGCTATAACGCGGCGTCTTCAACAACGCCAGGCAATCAACGCTGAGCGATACTAAGCAGTCGGCGGTCAGCTGGAACACAGCGTGAACATTGAGGGGTTACGCGGGCTGACGCAAGCACAACTGTGGTGTGTGCTGAAAGTCCAGCCAGACTAGGCTTGGTGGCCGTAACGGACTGACGTATGAAAGCGGCTTGAGAGTTTATGCATGTCTTGCGAGCTAGCCTGTATGATCGTTGGAGATGGAACGCCTGTCTGTGTGACTTATAAGGGAGTGCATTGATGTATTATTATACTGATGTATTGATTGCTTGCATTTATGATCTATTGGTTATTGTGAATTGTGATTGCGCGAAGCTTGTATTGTTTCTGATGTGTGCAGTGCGCGAATAAATAGCGCGGATTATATTATCGGTTGTTAGCCTCGTGTTATTTGATAAGCATATTTAGTATCACACTTGTCAAGATACGAGCCATAATTCTTGCCCTAAGCAAGACTTTGACAAGTGCGAACGTGGGGTCTACGTCCTCATTAGGGTTGAACCATGACATTCGAAAAATAGAGTGTTAAATAATGGTAAACATGGCGACTGTTGTCGAGTTTTTTGTGTGAATCAATTATGAATATATAGTGCGTGTTTGAAATAATGCGAGCGTGTAGGTTATAATTTAATAGATAAATACCATCTTTCGATTTAATTTATCGAAACTATAAGTGCGTTTTTGAACTTAGTCAATTTCAACCGAGTTATTGAAGTGATAAAAACAAAATGGCGGCCATGTCCTTGAATGTCATTGAGTAGAAGTAGTGTTAGCGGAACGTTTGGAAAGTGTGAAAAGAGAGTTGTTGAGTGTGGTGATACGTCTAACAACAATACTTGACGACATACAAACCTATAAAAACTTAAGTGACATTACATACACCACACACTTTCACATGTTCTAATTTCTCTTGCTCCAAAAATAACAGGTTGTTTGGTGTCATCTACACCTGTCCCTTGTAAACTCCGAAATTTTTTTGTCGACCTGAATTAAAAACCAGTGTGGTTTCGGGCAGTACTGTTCAGCCATTGTCCGGCACATTGCCTCAGGAGTACTTGAGTATAAAAATTTTTTTTCTCTTCCTTATATTTTCGTTCAGCAGGCCTAAACATAAGCTGTAATATTAAGTACTGTAATCTTTTGAACTTAAATTACTAACAACATTATTAATTTTGTGTCTATCTAGTTCATCATACATATTGTTTATCATGTCTAATTTAAACGAGTACATCGAAATGGGTTTAAACATGAACCTTTCTGGTGAAGAGTTAAGGGCCTGGAGTGAAAAACAGTTTGCAGAATATAAGGTTAATGAACGCGATGAGAGAGCAGCCGAAAGAGCTCTTAAACAAGCAGAAACAGATACTGCTTTAAAACTTAAGCAGGCAGAATGAATCAGACGCTGCTTTAAAACTTAAGCAAGCTGAAACAGATGCAGAAATAAGAAAAGCTGAAATTCTAGCTCAGAGCAAGAAAGAAGAACTTGAAATAAATGCTCGAAATAAACGTGAAGAGCTTGAAGTACATGTAAAAATTAAACAGCTGAAAGCAGAATCTTCCAAAGAAAAAGAAGATAGAAAAGCTGATAAAGACCAGCCATAAGAGAAATACCAAGGGTTGATTAAAAGTTACACCACAGGTGATTGCATAGCAGCTTTCACACAAAATTTTGAATGTATTATGGATCATTACCAGATCCCAAAGTCAGAATGGAGTATAATATATATGAGAAGTCTTTCTGGAGAACCTCTGAAAGTGATAGAGTCGATTCCAAATGACCTGAAGAAAGATTATCATTATATTAAGACAAAAATTATGTCTCATTTTCTGCTAGATGAAGCAGGCTACAGAGAACAGTTTGGTAAATTGTCGCCTAAACCAACACAAACGTTCTCTGATTACATCTCAGAAATACAGAATGTTTTTTCTAAGTGGCTGTCAGCAGCCAAAGTGAATGGTAATTTTGATAAATTGACAGATCTTATTTTGAGAGATAAAATTATCACATCTCTCCCACCTCCATTTTCGAAATTTCTGTTAGAATGTCAGTGTGAAAGTGTACAACAGATTGAAAGTCGTGGCTCAGGTTATTTTTCAGCCAATAAGCAATGTTTCATTACTGGTTTGACTAGCACAGACTTTGTAGCAGCCGCTACATATGATAGATCTAAGTCAGTGCCCTACAACAAACAAATGCCCTATAGGCAATCTACTGAACAGCTTAACAAATGTAAATATTGTCATTAGTCACACCACGAAACTGATATGTGTGACCATAATCCTGGTTACATGTCGTACTTACAAAACTACATAGCGAAGCAAGACAAAGAAAGAAAGATATACAGATGGAACACCAAATGCTTCCTTTGTAAGGCGTTCGGCCACTGGCGGAAAGATTGTAAAGCCAAAGCTATGTCCAGAAAGGCGAATGCAGCCATGATCTATAGTTCTTCATCAGAAGATGAAAGTATCCAGCACATTCTATTGATGTGTTTTAACACGACAAATGTACTATCTGTGATCAATTTCATGAGGATGGCATTTTGACATGTGGCCATTCCATTCCTGTTACAAATGAGGAAGCCAATTTAGTAGTCAACTCCCAAGGTAAATTAAATATCCACCATGGGTATATTAACGGCAGAGCTGCCACCGTTTTACGGGATAGCGGCAGTACCCTCATTGGCATTAAGAGAGACTATATCTTACCATCACAATATAGTGGTAAATATGTTACATGCAGAACTTTCTCGGGTAACATCGAGAGATACCCACTTGCATGGGCATACATAAGTACACCATTCCTCACCGGAAAGGTCAAATGCGCAGCATTGACCAATCCTTGTTGCGATTTCATCATTGGTAACCTTCCAGAGGTGAATGATATGCCACATGACGGTATTATATCCACTGTCACTTGTAACATTGATAACACCATTCCACCACCATCACAAATCACCATTCATGATGTATTACCACCTGTAAATGAATGTATGTATGCCAATTCGGCAATGTCATCACTGGAATGTAGTTGTGTAAATGTAACACCAAGTTGTAATGTACATGATAACCTTGATATTACAAATGCAGTAACCAGATCTACTGCTCAAATGCAAGATCGAATCGATCAGACAGAGGCTTTACATCTAATAAGCCCAGTTGTATCATCCCCTGAAACAACCAGGGAGAAATTTATAACAGCTCAAAAAGCTGATCGATCGTTGCAAAAGTATTTTAAATTAATAGGCCAAAAGCCACGAGTAGCAAAGAACGCTAACTGGTATTTTGCACTGAAAAACGGAATTCTGACACGGTACTATATCAAAGGTTCTAGCACTACAGAACAAACGGTGCTACCTTCAGAAAACCGCAACCAAGCATTACAGCTAGCGCATGACATACCCTTTGCAGGGCATATGGCGTATGCTAAAACACGAGCAAGGTTACTTACTCAATTCTATTGGCCTAAATTTTGCAGTGATACCAAATTGTATTGCAGATCGTGTGACATCTGCCAAAAGCTTGTTAAAAAGGGGAAACACCCGCAAGGAGAACTGCAAGTCACTGATTTGGCAAGTAGACCGCTTGAAAAGATCTCGGTCGATATAGTTGGTCCTCTTATCCACATAACATCAAGGGGAAACAAATATATTGTTACAATAATTGATTTATGTAGTCGGTGGCCAGAAGCCATTCCGATGAAGAATATACCTTCCAAAGACATCATGGAAGTATTCTTCCTTATTTTTGCAAGTGTAGGATTCCCTGATACCATCCTTTCAGATCGGGGTAGCCAGTTTATTGCCGCAGCTACACAAGCATTTACTAAGATTTTGGGGGTGAAGCAATGCTTTAACAGCCCGTACCTCTCACACTCCACAGGTATCATAGAAAAGATCAAGGCGATCTTAAACATATGCTCTCAAAAGTAACTCAAGAACATCCCGAAGACTGGGACACATATCTACCTGCTATCTTATTTGCATATAGAGAAGTGTCACATTCCAGCACTGGATTCTCACCATTTGAAATAGTGTATGGTGCCAAACCACGCGGCCCATTATCATTGTACCAGTCTATGCTGACTGAAAGTAAAACCATATTTACACCCATTTCATCGTATGAACATGTAATATCATTGCGCGATAGAATCATGAAATCATGTGTGTTAGGAAAAGAAGCACTACAAAAATCTGGTGCTATCTACCGACAATACGCTAACAGAGGAAATAGAACCATTACTCTGACGCCAGGACAGGACGTTCTTCTCTTATTGCCAAGTGACAGACATCTTCTCACAGACTCATGGCAAGGACCGTTCAAAGTGTTACGACAAATTTCGACAGTAGATTACGAAATTGCAGTTAGGGACAAACACAAGATTTTTCATATTAACATGCTTAAACCATATTACCACAGGGACGACGAACAAGTAGAGATTACAGCAAGCACAACAATAGTGGACCAGACAGACGACAACGATACTGACGAGATACTAACACAAGTACTGGACGCGACAACCAACCTACAGGACATAAAGGTAAATCCCAAACTGACGCAGACACAGACTGACAGTTGCAGACAAGTATTACAAGACTACAGTACAATTTTTTCTAACAACCCAGGACAGACTGACTTAGTGCATCATCATATTATTTTGACGTCTGACATCCCAATAAAATGCAGACCATATTCCATTCCTATACACTACAAAGACAAATTACACCAAGAAATTAATGACTTAGAAGCAAACCATATCATCCGACGTTCACAATCACATTTTTGTTCACCCATTGTCATTGTGAAGAAAAAGGACAACACAATAATACTCTGTGTTAACTATAGGAAACTCAACAGCATTACACAGTTGGATTTAGAACCAATGCGCAACTGTGAAGACATACTAACTGAACTGACTGACTCACGTTACTTTACTAAACTGGACATGACAAAAGGTTACTGGCAAATACCTGTACATGCTGACAGTATATATCTGACAGCATTTGCCACACCCTGGGGACTATACGAATGGTGCATTCGGGCTAGTTAATGCTCCAGCAACCTTTGTCAGAATGACAAGGCGACTTTTAACAGGCATTTCCAACATCATTTGGTACATGGACGACATTTGCATACATACAAGGAACATGACAGACCACATAACAGCATTACAGCAGACATTCGACAGGATTAGACAACATGGACTGACAATAAAACCATCCAAAGTTGATATAGCCTTTCAAGAAATTACATTTTTGGGCTATAAGATCTCATTGGCTTTATATCAACTGACGATAACATCATGTCTAGAATTTTGAAATTGTCGCTTCCGACAACTAAAAAAGAGTTGCGAAGTGTGTTAGGTCTTTTGAATTACTATAGACAATTTATTCCTCATTTTGCTGAATTGACCAAATGTTTCACTGATTTACTAACAAACAAGCATCCAAATGTTATTGTAAATAGCGAATGTTTAAGGCCTGCATTTGCGAAAGTACTATCTTAATTTTCCAGTGAACCTATTCTAAAATTACCTGATCTTAGCACTATTTTCAGGCTAAGATGCGGTGCGAGCTCCGTAGCCATTGGAGGGGTACTGCTTCAAGAGCACGACCAAATATTGTACCCTGTATACTACGTCTCCCGGAAATTGAACACCAGTGAACGAAATTACAGCACGCAGGAACTTGAAGCCCTCGCTCTTGTGTTCTCGGTACGTAAATTTTCGAGATTTTTTTTGGGTAAACACTTTATTATTGAAACAGACAATAGCCCTTTGACATTCATCACCAGGGGTACTCCAAGTAACCACAGAGTGGCCAGATGGCCCCTTCTTCTACAGGACTATAGCTTCGAAATCAGACATATACGAGGCTCACATAACTCTCTGGCAGATCTTCTATTGAGATGTCCATACGACTCACCCAATAGCCAGGTAACACCTGAGCACATTGCAGATGGTGTATAAACTGCAACGTAAATAGTGCTCAACACCACAGCCAATTGTGACTTTATGTCAGTTTCGCTGTGAAGAATAGTGTGATAGGGAAGATTTAATCTCCCATTGTAAATATATTGTGTACATATTATTATTATGTGAATGAATGAGTTGTATAATTGTGAGAAATGTGAACGAATGCCATTACTATTGTAAATATGTAGTATTATAAGAAATAGACACCACAAGTGTCACAGGACAGTACTACGGGACCCAAAGACGTACTGAGCTTGAACAGCGCCAAGTAATCCTGGGTAAAGCTACAAATATGGTCCACGACGTTTTAACAAGTACGAATGATGACCTTGACAACCTAATCCGAGGATAAGACGGAAGATGCTATCCAACAGCTGATGACAAGATCTGTGTGCTCCGTATATTTAAAGTACATCTAAAACGAGAGACCTTGATTGTGCAACAACACAGCTCTACACTTCCGTTAGATGTCCATATTAATTTGAAAGTTAGCATACCATAATAAGATGTTTATAAATTTATGACAATTGTATGAAAATTTGGGTATGAAACATTTCCATATACGAAATTGTATATGTCGAGTTTTGTTAGATGTAATCTCAGCATCGTAGCTTGATTTACTTTTTCACAAGAGTGACCTTTTGTGCACTTTTGTCAAGGAGGATCAAATTATGACACTAAGAAAGAAAATGTTACTTGTAATTTATTTTGTTGAAAGCATGATAAAATTACTGTCCCTAACTTTTGTTCCATAAACAAGGGATATAACTAAATATTGTTGGTGATGTGTAAATATGTATTGAAACTACCATGTTTGCCTAATAGGTATCACGTCAATGTGACGTCATGTGTATATGGGAAAACTTACCAAAACTGAAGACCTTCATTGGATATTCTATTAGATAAGGGTAGATGTCCAATGTCGGAGTTATCTTATAGGTAGATACTCACAGACTCACCTGATTATTTGTAATTTTTCTTTTTGGTGGAGAGGTAAGGGCAAGTTAGCCGTAACTACCGGACTGGCTGTGTCTCAGCGAGGTAAATACCATGGAATTGATTGTACTTGACCAGTATGCTTGATGGGTAGGCGTGGGGATTGTATGCATATTGTTTACTAATCACCTGTACATATTAAGACAAACTAAAGAGTTACGTCAGATGAAGTGCAATGTTCGATTCTGACAAGATAAAAAACAGCTATATAGAGTACATGAAAGGAACACCTTTTTATGAGAATGAGGGGGGGGGGGGGAGAATGTCAGAGTCTCACCCAGAATTATAACACGTTGTCTGCACCAACGCCCGACAATGCGTCGCTGATCTATTATAAGCACTACAGCTATAACGCGGCGTCTTCAACAACGCCAGGCAATCAACGCTGAGCGATACTAAGCAGTCGGCGGTCAGCTGGAACACAGCGTGAACATTGAGGGGTCACGCGGGCCGACTCAAGCACAACTGTGGTGTGTGCTGAAAGTCCAGAGAGACTAGGCTTGGTAGCCGTAACGGACTGACGTATGAAAGCGGCTTGAGAGTTTTATGCATGTCTTGCGAGCTAGCCTGTATGTTCGTTGGAGATGGAACGCCTGTCTGTGTGACTTGTAAGTGGAGTGCATTGATGTATTATTATACTGATGTATTGATTGCTTGCATTTATGATCTATTGGTTATTGTGAATTGTGATTGCGCGAAGCTTGTATTGTTTCTGATGTGTGCAATGCGCGAATAAATAGCGCGGATTATATTATCGGTTGTTAGCCTCGTGTTATTTGATAAGCATATTTAGTATCACACTTGTCAAGATACGAGCCATAATTCTTGCCCTAAGCAAGACTTTGACAAGGAGCCTATCCTTCAAGGACCATGTGGAGACGGTTGTGACAAGATCTCAAAAGGGACTCAGTGCACTTAAAACTATCTCTGCAGTTGACACAGAGCAGAGAATGCTTTTCACTCTACACTAGCATTTGATCCTCTCAGTGATTGATTATGGACTAGGACTGCTCATTGTCTCAAAGAGTCAGCTGGTGAAGTTAGAGCGCATACAGAACGAAGCTATGCGGGTCATTCTGGGATGCACCAGAGACAACCCAGTATTGTGTATGCATTACATCCTTGGTTTGCCGACTGTTGCAGGATTGCTCAAGGTGATGCAGACAAAGGCATACCTCAGAGTAGCTGCAGGCACAGATCACCCTTTGCATGAGGCGCTGGAAGCATTTAAGGGTCAGCGACTGATAAGAGGGAAATAATGGATGGCTCAGGCGGAGAATACGATCAGATATGTGTGCAGCTTGGAGAACATTAGGCGAGGATAGGAGTGGGTCAGAGTGCCAGCGGAGCAGTAGACGTGTGCAGATTTGTAATCACATTGAGCCGGGAGTGCAAGGAGTGGCCAGAAGGGGCCACGGAAGTGGAAATCCAGCAACTAATTCAGGGTAATGCTCGCTCTTGTGATGTGATTATCTACAGAGATGGTTCGGTGTCGAGGGGTAGGAGAAGTTCCTGGGGGTTCATAGCAAAAGCTAATGGCCGACGTTTGGTGCAGGAGAGCCTGGAATATGGTACCACAACATCTAGCTTAAGAATCGAAGTGGAAGCACTCACTACAGCTTTCCGCTGGATAAAGACTACAATACACACACACATCGTAATTGTAACTGACTCATAAAGCATGCTGAGGAAGGTGAGGACAGGCATGCTTCGTGCAGAGTGGCTTGTTTAGCTCCGGAGGTCAAGGGTGGCAAGCATCGCCTGGATCTTTTCTCCGGGGCATGCCGGTGTGCTGGGGAATGAACAGGCGGACAGATTGGCTGGCTCTGCAAAACTTGGTGGAGTATTGATGCATGATAAGGCAGACGTGGTTGCAACCTTGTGGGAGCACGTGTACACCTCGAGGAGCAAATGGATCATCATGGGCTGACAAGAATGACGCAGCGAGGTGTGACGAGGGGAATCTGGCAGATTCTCGACGCTCAGAGGAAAGGCGAGGCGGACATATAATCAGATTGCTACTAGTACTAGTGGTGTTGAAACTCTTCGCTGGCGGCTGAGGATGAGGACGGAGCGCCTATGAGAAAGCCCCGAATGCTGTTATGTCGGTTCCTAGATCAATCAATCAATCAGTCAATTTGATGCTCCAAATCATAAATAAAACGCCTTTATTCACTCCAGAAAAGGGCAGTGCGTTTAATTAATGGTGAAAAGCTTACCGACAAATCTAACCTATCCATTCATTCAGTTACTGCCACTCCAGAAACGCGTACTTCTTAACAAGGCTAAACTAATTCACAAAATCCTATTTTAAAATGCTCTAAGATACTTTTGGCCATTGTTTAAATATAACGCAAGACATAGTGAAGGACTAAATATACATAATATCCCTAAACCTAAGATATACTTATATAAAACAAGCTTAGCATACTCTGCCGCTCAATTGTGGAACAATCTTCCACAAGAAATCAAAGACACCACAAATAATTATACATACATTCGCAACCTGTTTGAACACTACCTCTATACAGACTACATTCCCCCATAAACAAAAACAAAACAAACAAACAAACAAGACATAAATAATGGTAAATTATCTCAAACGACAACTAGCCAAAAAATATTTCCATATATATGGCACGTTACACCTTCCTTCAAAATCAAAATCTTAACTAAAATAAATAAATTTAGAGTAGGAACATGGAATGTTAGGACATTAAATGAGCTAGGAAAGTTGACCAATGTTCTAAGAGAGATGGATAGCATGAAAATGAATATACTAGGCGTTCGTGAGATGAGATGGAAGGGATCGGGCAAAATTATAGCTGAGAATCACACAATAATTTATTCTGGAGGGGATACACATGAAAAAGGTGTAGGAATAATATTAGACGAAAAAACAGCCAAGTCAATTAATGGATACTGGTGTATTTCAGATAGAGTTATTATGGTAAAAATCAAAGGCAAACCAATAGACATAAATATTATACAAGTATATGCACCAACAGCAAGCAGCAGTGATGAAGAAATACAACACTTTTACGATGAAATAGAAATGGCTATGGCTCAAATTGGATCACAAGAAATAAAGATAATACTTGGTGATTTTAATGCAAAAGTAGGAAAGGGAAAAATGGAGGATGTAGAGGGGAATTATGGTTTAGGTACAAGAAATGAAAGAGGGGAAAAGCTAATAGAATGGGCTAATATCAATGATATGATAATTGGAAACACATGGTTTAAACACCATAAAAGACAACTGTACACATGGATAAGCCCTGGTAAGAAAATACGCAACCCAATTGATTACATACTAATTAATAAAAGATTTAGAAATGCTTTAATTAATGTAAAGACAATGCCTGGTGCTGACTGTAATAGTGATCATGTACCACTATGTGGACAAATAAAAGTAAGATAAAGAGAGGGGGAAAAATGGTTAAGAACATGAGACTTAATAAAGAGGTTCTGAAAATAGATAAAGAAATGCAAGAACAATACAGAGTGACTGTGAAAAATAGGTACAACGCAATAACTAAAATACAGAGTATTGATGAACAATGGGAAATGTTAAGGGACTCCATTCATCAAACTAGCAAAGAAGTATTACCGGAGAGAGGCAAAATAGCTAAGAAACAATGGATGAATGAAGATATCTTAAAATTGATGGACAAAAGAATGCAGAGTAAAAATGACAAACAAGAATACGCTAAGATAAATAAAGAAATAAAAGATAAATGTGGGAAGGCTAAAGAAAGTTGGTTAAACGAGCAATGCAAAAAAATTGAATTAAATTCCATTAAAGATACAAAAAATATGCACAGACAAATCAGTGAGCTTACAGGAAGAAAAATAAGAATAAATACAGGGTGTTTGAAATCAAAAACAGGAAAGATAATATTAGAGGAAGATGCTATAATGAAGAGGTGGAATGAGTATATAAGAGAATTATATGTCGGAGAAAGGGAAGAATTAACAGACGATAGTAACTTAGAAGGTCCACCTATTCTGAAAGAAGAAGTCGCTTACGCTATGAAATGTATGGAAGAAAGGAAAAACAGCTGGGCCAGATGAAATCACAATAGAAGAATTAGAAGTATTGGGAGAATTTGGAGTAGATATATTAACCAAAATGTTGAATGATATTTACAGCAGTGGATATTTACCCAGTGATATGCTGAAATCTGTATAACTATACCAAAAAGACCAGGAGCAATTGATTGTGAAGATGTTCGTACAATTAACCTTATAAACCATATCACTAAGCTTCTACTCAGAATCATAATGAGAAGAACCAAAAAGAAAATAAAAATGGAAATTAGTGAAGAACAGTATGGATTTGTGGAAGGAAAGGGCACAAACAATGCAATTTATACATTACGGACACTAATAGAAAGGTCAATAGAGAAACAGAGAGACATATATTTGTGCTTCATAGATTATACTAAGGCATTTGATAAAGTAAAACATGATGAACTGATTAAAATGTTGGAAGATATCAACATTGATGGAAAAGATTTAAGAATAATAAAGAATGTTTACTGGAACCAAGTAGCAGCAATTAAAATGGGAAATAAAGAGGGTAGTTACGAACAGATAAAGCTAGGAGTACGACAAGGGTGTGTCTTGTCACCAGATCTTTTCTCCCTGTATAGCGAAGTAATAATGAGAGAGATCAAAGAGATGCCAGGAATACTAGTTGGAGGTTATAATATAAATAATATACGCTATGCAGATGACACAGTATTGGTGGCGGATAATTCAACAGACCTACAACAATTATTAGACGTTGTAGTAACAGAGAGTGCAAGGAAAGGACTCTCCTTGAATTCAAGAAAACAGTAACAATGGTAATATCAAAGAAAATGGTGACACCAAAATGTGACATAGAAATAGAAGGGAAAATCCTTAACCAAGTTGATAATTTTAGATACCTAGGGGCATTTATAACATCAGATGGAAGATGTACAACAGAGATTAGGAGCAGAATAGGGCAGGCAAAAGCCACATTTCAGAAAATGAAGAGTATCTTATGCAATAAGTCACTATCACTGAATGTAAGAAAGAGAGTGCTGAAATGCTATGTGAACCAGTTTTGCTGTATGGCAGTGAATCTTGGAATGTAAATGGACAAATTAAGAAGACATTAGAAGCAACATAGATGTGGTTCCTGAGACGAATGTTGCGAATTCCTTGGACTTCCAGAGTAACTAACGACGACTGCCTGAAACAGGCTAATGAAACTAGAACATTATATACAACAATAAGACAGAGACAAACAGCTTTCTTCGGTCATGTGATGAGAAGAGAGGCATTGGAGAACATCGTAACAACTGGAAAGATCGAGGAGGAAGAGAGGCAGAGGTAGACCAAGAGAAGTGATGCTGGATGGATTGAGACGGTGGCATGGAGGAATATCAGCAGCAGAGGTGATCCAGAAAACCAAAGACCGAGATCTGTGGAGAGCCATGAACGCCTACGCCAGTCGGCACGGCACTTGATGATGATGACACCTTCCTTAGATATTAGTAATGCCCATGTTAAACATTGCTTCGGTGAGTCATTTATTATTGTTTATTTTACATGCGTTTTAATGTTTATTGTTCTTTTGTTGCCAAAGATTTGCTTCATAAGTGAAGATGAATAAAAGAATGTATGAGAGGAAATAGAGAAGATGGGCAGAATTCAAACAGGCCTGTGTGCCCAATTCTTAACCCTTTGAAAATAAAGATTGTTCGTTCGTTCGTTCGTTCTCTGTGTGTCTCTCACAGTGTTTTTCGATGCCAATTACTTCGTCTACACAGGTATTATTAGTATTCGGATACATAGACCGCTGCAAAGCCATACGTTGTCATGAATTAGTTCATGTAGCGGGTTCTTGTAAACACACCTCAAGCCATATCTTCATTGTGCTAACTTTCTTAGAAAATCAATTGGGGAACCCTTTGAGTCCACTGAGATGGTACATAAATAAATACACACAGTATTGTTTGGCACTCATAGAAGGAGAAGAAAGAAGTAGAGATTAGAGGACGCACTAAACAACATACAATTTGAAGGCTATAGTTACCGACCAGTACCAGTATTCCAACCTGTCACCTCCAAATAACGACAGCGCCTCGCTGCAGGAATAAGTGTACTTCGACGCACAACCAACTAGATACTCAAAAAAAAAAGTGTCTTCATTAGCCATGTCTATCACACAGATGAACCTACAACTATCGAATACGGACATAATTCGTATCAAACAATTTAGATACCACCATAGGTCTCATAATTTTATATTAAAACAGCATAGGTCAAATAACAAACACACAAACACGTCTGAACGTAATGATGTGTAAATGATATTCACAAACATTTAAAGAAAAGAAATTATTGGTCGGTTCTAAAGCTCTACATGCATTACTGGTTTACTGAGTGAGTGTGTGGAGCGACTCTGTGAGCTGTGAAATTCATGTGGAATACTTTTTCATCTGTCCGCTTTTCTTTGTACAGTGAATTGTATGTTCGGAACAATCGCTACCGGTTATTGCTGAAATGACTGATTTGCCTTTTCGGTTCACGGGTGCATTTTTCAGGAGACTTCAGGAAGTCGACGCTGGAGCTACGGAGTTTGTGCTTTGTGCGGCGCTTTCGGTGGGTCGCCCTGCGGAAAGAGACCGAGCCATGTGAGAAAACCCGGGTCAATGAAATCTTTCTGGTGACTGCCGATTCCATCGACGATGAACTGTAATTTTCGTGGTTGACTTTTGTGTTGGCATTCTGGCGACGGCATTATGCACAGTATACCTGTGCGGGCTTTTTAATTGCCGAGACTCCTGCCTGTTCCACTTTTCACATTGGACAGTGAGAAGAATGTTGTGTGATATTCACTGGCACACGAACGGAGCATAATGAGGACGACACGTTGACGTGAAGTTGGAACCTCGACAAACTAACTAACTAACTGGCTGGCTGGCTAGCTGGTCGGTTGGCCGACTGACCAACTGACTGACTGACTGACTGACTGACTGACTGACTGACTGACGTATCACACAGAAAATCAATTGGGGAACCCTTTGAGACCACTGAGACAGTACATAAATAAACATACACAGGATTGTTTGGCACTCATAGAAGGAGAAGAAGGAAGTATAGATTACAGGACGCACTAAACAACATACAACTTGAAGGCTATAGTTACCGACCGGGATTCGTACCTGTCACCTCCAAATGATGACAGCGCCTCGCTGCAGGAACAAGTGTATTTCGACGCATGACCAACTAGACACTCCAAAAAAAGTGTCTTCATTAGTCATGTCTATCATACACATGAACCTACAACTGTGGAATACGGACTAAATTCTTATCAAAGCATTGAAATAGCACCATAGATCTTATAATTTTATATTAAACCAGCATAGGTCAAATAACAAACACACAAACACGTCTCACCGTAATGCTGTGTCCAGTATATTTACAATCATTTAAAGAAGAGCAATGATTGGTCGGTTTTAATACTGTACACGTATTACAAAGAAAATCGGCTATTCATTTGTGGCCACTGAGATGGTACATAAATAAACACGCACATTATTGTTTGGCGCTCATAGAAGGAGAAGAAGGAAGTAGAGACTAGAGGACGCACTAGACAACATACAATTGGAAAGCTGTAGTTACAGACCGGGATTCGAACCTGTCACCTCCAAACGACGACAGCGTCTTGCTGTAGGAACAAAAAGACTTCGACGCATGACCAACTTTCTTAGAACTTAGCTTTCTTAGAATGACTTAGAATGTCTAATGATTAAACTTAACTGTCTTAGAATGCTAACTGTGTGCAGATATGATTAATATTTACTGTTGTCTGCCCTGGCCTTCAGGTAAAGTTGAATTGTTGTAGATTAGGTTCAGATTTGACGTGTCCCCACAGTTGTCATGGGTTGCATGACAACTGCTCATGGTACAACAAATTAATTGTGGTTTACACCATTTGAAATTGCCAGTAGTAAGACTTTGAGATTAGCATATCATGGCCTGTTATATGGGATTAGGCATAGTCTTCGTGTTGACATGATAGTTGGATTAACACGGTTTCCTAATGTTGGCATGGCACAAGGCAGCACTGTGGTAAACAGTTGGTTAGACTGTTATCATGTTATCAGTCCAGATAATTGTGTTAGGACGATGATTCATTGCAGTATGACTTGCTGGTTCTCATGTTGTTGAGTGCATTGAGTTAATGAGAGACTATGTTTGCTGTTACACTTTTACTCTAGCATTATATCACTAACCACGGAACCATACATTACTTATATAAACTTCATAAAACGTCGTGCCGCAGTCGAAACGATGTCATTGCCAAATCTGAGTCTTCAATCTGTTCGTCCCCGACTAGGGTCATCCTCTCACTGACAAACCCAGGAGATAACTTTTTTCTCCTGGCCATGGTCGAAAGCGTGATTCTCGCACGATTCAATCTGCCCTTTCGACCGTGTGAGCTTTAGTCAAGTTCACTGATCCATGACAATTTCTATTTCTTGGGATTTAATTTTAGACATCGCCATTTCTATTTCATTGTGAAAGTGTTGTATTTCTTCGTTACTACTGCTTGTTGTTGGTGCGTATACTTGTATACTATTTGTATGTATTTGTTTGCCTTATATGATATAGCCATAGAAAAATGTCTATAACTAACCAATCAATATACTTTAGCCAGCTATAGAAAACTATATGTCCCTTATTTTTCGCAGCTTCGGCAGATGCCATTATATGCAGTCTGCTGGTATTTCTCCGATCTCCAAGATTATGCTGTATATTTTAGCCTTGATTCATTTGACGTGTTTATATTAGTGTCAACATCCTCTTTCAGGATGTCATCTAAACCAGCAGCTTTCCCATCATTGAGAAGGTTGATATCGTTACTAATCTCTCCATTAGATGGTTTCTAGCAATTGATATCCATCTCCACTCCTGAATACTTCAAGGGTTGTCTGCGAACTGGTCTATTTAGGAATTCCCCAAAATATTTGGCCGATCTTTTCAATTATCTTTATTATTGATGAGGACATTCCCATTTTTGTTTCGTATCAGTCCACTTTGTTCATTATATTTCCCTACCATTATTGTGTGCTGTATGCGTTTATGAGGTTACCTCTTGATGCTGATTCTTTTGCTTCTTCTGGTATATTAGACAAAAACTGCATTTTATCAGCCTGTATCGCCTTCCTAACTTCTCTAATTGCGTATCGTTATTGTTCATTCT
Organism: Cepaea nemoralis; assembly: GCA_014155875.1. NCBI lineage: Eukaryota > Metazoa > Mollusca > Gastropoda > Stylommatophora > Helicidae > Cepaea > Cepaea nemoralis. The sequence goes on from JACEFZ010009172.1 coordinate 94,700, forward strand.
GCCAGATAATCGCGGCATTCAGTAATTCCCACTCTTGACCAAACGCTTCATTTCAACACGGCATACAGTAAGATAATCCTGCAAAGCCAGACAGCCTCGTATTCTAGAGTAGAGTCTTACACGCTGCCTCACACACTGGAGTAATGTATTACACTCAACCTCACGCCCTAGAGTGGTCTATTACACTCAGCCTCAAACTCTGGAGTAGTGTATCACACACAGTTTCACACCTTAGAGTTGTGTATTACAGTCAGTATCACATGCTGAAGCAGTGTATTACACTCAGCCACACACCCTGGAGTAATATATTATACTCAACATGACACACACATACACACACACTCACTTACACACATACATATACACACACTCCCCCCACACAAACACACGCACACACACACACACATCTATATACATATACGCTGCCTCACATAATCATTTCAACTAATATGTACAAATTCTCACACTTTACACACACACTGATGATTATCATGAGCATCCTCATTAAAATGGGGAAGAAAATTAAAAACATGGGGGAGGGGGGGGGGGAATGGAGACAATGGAGTAATACTATATTGTTTGCATATCCTTTAGAGGACATCGCTGTCAACATCAGCATCTTTCAGCTGATTATTGATTTCTTGGCAAGATTACGCTCAGTAGTTTGCCATTGTTTTCTGAGCGGACAGCTCATATACTCGTTAAGTTACAGACGTGGTTAGAACCGCTACCGATTCTCGCCGTCGTCAAGTTATTTACGAGAGTATACGGGATTACGGAGAAAGTCGCTAACCCCTAGGCCAGGGAGATCAGCCAATGGAATAAAAAATTTTAAAAAACACGAAAAACAGAAAACATATGATATACATATGCATAGTGTAATAGTAAAATCTAATGATGCAATTCAATAAGATGATTCCTAACATGGAAATAAACATTGTGAAATAATCATTGCAAAAGTTTTCATATAGTGCATGGTAAAATCAAATGGTAGTAAACATGATAACATTAAAGAAGAGGATACATAAATAAAATATAAAATAGTATACCACATAACATGTATACGCTCAACTCGCTCGATCTCTTTCATTATTTTTTCATTGACACACAAGCACACACAAGGAATATCTCATTATCTCGATAGCTATACATACATACATATACATACATACATAAATACATACATACATACATACATACATACATACATACATACATACATACATACATACATACATACATACATACATACATACATACATACATACATACATACATACATACATACATACATACATACATACATACATACATGCATGCATGCCATACATACAGACAGACAGACAGACAGACAGACAGACAGACAGACAGACAGATAGACAGACAGACAGACAGACTCACACACATACACACATACACACATACACACATACACACATACACACATACATACATACATACATACATACATACATACATACATACATACATACATACATACATGCCTACCTACCTACGTCCGTACATACACACACATACATACATACATACATACATACATACATACATACATACATACATACATACATACATACATACATACATACATACATACATACATACATACATACATACATACATAAATACATACATACATGCCTACCTACCTACGTCCGTACATACACACACATACATACATACATACATACATACATACATACATACATACATACATACATACATACATACATACATACATACATACATACATACACACATACAAACACACACACACACACACAGATGTACGTACGTACATCCATCCATCCATCCACCCACCCACCCACCCACACGCACACACACACACACACACACACACACACAAGATACGTAATCTACAGCCCGACTCCTGCAATTAGTTGTGTGCTGAGGTTGAGGCAGTTGAGGTGAGTAGACGTGAGATGAGTTGAGTTCAGTTGAGTCGAGTTCAGGTGAGTTGAATCAAGACCCGACATTACAGCATCCGTGACATTATCATACGTTTCGGTCCGTCTTCAACAGCCAGCCAAACAGTCCAATACTAATGGTACCAATTGCGGCAGATGATGTGTCCGACTAGCCTATCCTCTAAGTAATAATGGCCGGTCAAAAACTCTGGTCACTCCCTGCTCCACCGTTCTCTCCAGACCATGAGAATATGTATGTTCTGAATGTATCTGGTTGAGGAAGATGTTGAACATTTGATGCTGCACTATAAGTGATGGAGCGTGTAAATCAGAAAGTGCTGTTACCACTACAGTAAACATACATACTCAACATCCCGACTGCTTCAGTCTATTCTGTGCTTAAGACGAGGAAGATGAGTTAAACTGAGTCAAGAACCTACATCACTGCACTTGGAACATTCCCAAAAGCGTTCCGTCCCATTTTCAACAAACAGTAAAGAGTACCAAATACGAACCATACCAATTGCAGTCTGACCTTTCCTCTAGGTACTGAGTGTCGGCAAGATCCTCTGATCACTCCTGCTGCACCATTCTCTCTAGTTTTATCTTTTCCGGATTTATATTTTCTGGATTTATATGCATGAGGAAGTTATTGAGCAGTTGCTGCTGTACAATAGATCTGCAACAACACAGGGGGGGGGGGGGGGGGGGGGGGGGGGGAAGAGACAAAAATGCAATTAGCGCCAGACAACCTGGAAGTCATACTGATACAACACGGATGCCATGCAATCAGTGCAACACACCTGGCTTTGGATCCCATATCAGGGTCCCTGTGACAGGATCACCTGTGTCTGTCTCTAGCTCAGCACCTGGGTTACTGATTTATACAATTTACTTTGTTCTGAATTCCACGTTTATCATAACATATATGTAGCAATGCCAAATCAGAGCATATCCACATTTGGCATGTTAAAGGGGAAAAAACCCTGGACACAGCGGGGAAACGCTAAGACAAAGGCACATTTCAGTCTCAATTTGTTTCTTGCCAGACTGTGAAGAGGAACGCTGTGGCCAGGTGTAAATAATGATTTTGTGGTCAGCCCGCCCATTCGAAACATGGAGACGAAAGTTGTCGGAGGTTTTCCCTTTATTGGTCAATACACAGCCTATGTCTTAGGCAACAACCGTAAATTTAAAGATTAATTTAATTTCTCAACTACAGCGCCCGACGATACTGCTCAAAAGTTGGTTGTGTAGTCGACACGGTGTGGTAGACAAAACTTTTATCGAGATTGTAGGGACGAATAATGTAATAATTTATATAAATAGTATAAGGAAATATTAATTAAATTAGCTGCTTTACTGCTGTACAGATTAATTTAGAGTCCTTGGGACTATATGCAAATAAGCATAAAACAGACTAATACATAGAGACATTAGCAATAAGGCATGATGATGTGAAGTAGGAATATTATAAATTTTCAGATGTTTCTGATAATTGAAATCAGCTAGGCAGTGTGATTAATGGTTTCGTAATTCCCCTAGGTAAATATCCCAAGCTAGCAGATATGTGGAGTGAGAGATATACAATATATGATGGCATAAAGTATAATAAAATGTGGCAAAAACCGAGAACATGCCATGTGTAGTCATGCCGATACGTGATTGAATACTTTGTGATTGATTGCAGGAATGAATACTACTAAATAACAGTCAGTGGTGAAAATCATGATCGCGTGTGTAATATTTATAATGATTAAACAGCAGAAAAGTATTTTACTTGATTATCCCGTGACAATGATGTGTTAGTGGTTAAGCCACGTGGATAGTAAAAGAGGAGAAAGAATTAAGATTGTATATGGTGCTTAGTAGGTACACAGATATCTAGGCGAATAAATCTTTACAGTTGAGTGAATACTAATATTATGCAGGACCATATGGCAGATTCACCAAGATAGTCACATAGTAAAGAAATTTGTTATTTAACCATAGTTGGAGTCTGCCATCACATCTGTTACAAGAATGCTGTGGTTTGTAAGCTACAATGTGTATCAGATTGTTAGCGGAATTATGTAACTGAGGTTTTATCTGCAGTAAAACATGATGCTTGTCATACCGTGAAAAGCGTGTGGTATAATGCTATGTAACACATATTGCGATGATTTTTATGTGTGCTAATTATATTAACTGAAGCATTATAAACGATGAATAACAATGATAACATTATTACAACAGGAGAGGACAGTAAAGCTGGTGATTTGATGGCACAACATTGATTGTTGCTTCTAATAGTTCAGGACTAAATCCCCAAACTGATTCATGTATGCGTTGATTCATGTATTTACTGAGTATTTAACAATGATAATTAGATGTTGTTTTCTTTTGTTACAGGAGTGGCTGCGCTTTCGCTGGCTGAGTTGTCACAAGTCATATTTATGTTCTTTTAAGTCTTCCTTGTATGGTGTCTTGTTTTTGTCTGTGTCAAAGTTCATTTTTGAGTGTCACATCCTACTCGGCTTAAGTGTTTAAGCATTCGTTTGTGGTATTTGGTGTACCATATAGACTAGGCCATTGGAGGGCAAAGCTCTAGTGATTGGCTAGGGACTACCCAATGTTGTTATTTGATATTATACTGCATTTATCTTTTATATCTGTTATTGAACTTGTGTGGATATCATTTGTTCCTTAAGTTGTAGTAGTTTATGAACAAAGAGATTTGTGTATTGTTCTGGAATTGATTGTTTAGTCTATACGTTTAGTTGTACATTCATTATTGCTACCAAAACCTTTGGGGCAATCTTCTGTCAGTGATTGTACATAGTAAGGCCCCCTGTCTAAAGAGAATCCCGAATCTTCTAACTAATTTCTACGAAGGTAAGTCAATAAATATGTCATAAATGGCTGTAGATTGATTGATTGATTGATTGATTGATTGATTGATTGATTTAGGAACCGACATCACAGCATTCGGGGCATTCCCATAAGCGCTCCGTCCCCATCCTCAGCAGCCAGCGAAGAGTTTCAACACTAATAGTTCCAGTAGCAATCTGATTATATGTCCGTCTCGCCTTTCCTCTGAGCGTCCCAGCGTCGGTCAGATCCCCTCGTCACACCTCGCTGCCTCATTTACCAGACTGTGGTGATCCATTTGCTCCTCCGATGTGTACACTTGCTCCCACAAGGCCGCAACTACGTCTGTCTTGAAATGCATCAATCTACATAGTATAGCCCCCTGTAATGGCTGTAGGAAAATAACTAACTATGATAACAACTTGAAACCAGTTTATTTATACACATATATTGTTCATTAATTTCTCAACATAATTACCACTAACATTAATGCACTTATCCCATCGTGTTATCAGTCTTCCTAAACCGGCTGCATAGAGCTGCGTGCTCTGTTTTCTAATCCACGTTTTCACTTCACATTCAACTTCGATGTCATTCTGGAACATCCACCTTACAGCCCCGACTTAGCCCCTAGCGATTTCCACCTTTATAGTCCACTGAAAATCCACCTTGGCAGGAGACATTTCGATCTACCTCCTTAGATCACCGTTACATAAGTTTTCTTGCTATTGTTTCCCCTCGGCTTCATATATTCTCAACTGTAGGATCTAGTGGGCGTGCTAGCTAAAATGATAGTGGATGCTCTGGCAATGTGATGGGCATGGCCGGAGACGGGTTCGAGGTCAGGGCTGGTCGCTTGTCAAAGAGATTGAAGATTAGCCATGTATCCCTCCTTATCTCAGGCGTTCAACATATGATGGCGCTAACATATCACAGATCCGTAGTAGGAAACTTTGGGATAATGTATACCTATAATAATAATAATAATAATAATAATAATAATAATAATAATAATAATAATAATTATTATTATTATTATTATTATTATTATTATTATTATTATTATTATTATTGACGACGTCGAACTGGATATAGTAGACCATTTTACATATCTAGGATCAGAGGTAAATAGCAAATTATCCCCAGATCAGGAAATCAACATCCGGATTGGTGAGGCAACAAAAACAATGAACATGGTAACAAAAAGAGTCTGGTAGAACAGGAAGCTTACTGTCAAAACAACAATCCTTGACTATCAAGCCTGTGTCCTTAGTACTCTTCTTTATGGCAGTGAAACCTGGACAACTTACTTACACCAAGAAAAACGATTAAACTGCCTTCATATGCGGTGTCTGCGACGAATACTTGGTATTAAGTGGCAAGACGAAATCACAATTGAAGTATTGGAAAGATCAGGTTGTGTGACGGTGTGTTCCATGCTCAGTCTTCGTAGACTTATATGGATAGGAAACGTTAGGAGGATTAATGATGTTAGAATACCAAAGGATATATTTATGGTGAATTACAAATGGGTAAGAGATCTGTGTGTTGGCCTCTACTACGATACAAAGATGTGTGTAAGTGGGACATGACTGATACAGGCATTGATTATGCACAATGGGAGAAAGTCGCCGCCGGACGTGTTGCATGGAGGGCAAATATCAGAAATGGAATAATGAAAACGGAGAAATGATTGCAAATAGGTCACACACTGAGCGCGATAGATGTAAGATGGTGCGTGATGGTGAAAATAACCATGTGGTCACATGCACCCAATGGACTAACATTTACAGCCCGAATTGGCATGATCATTCACATTCGCCACCGCCATGGTTTGTAGTTATTGATCCTTTTTGAAGTACAGTGTAACAAACTATCGTCTGTCAAGACGGCAAGATGCCAATGAACAACAGTAATAATAATAATTCGTATTATTACTGTTAACTATAGGAACTATTATTACCAAGTTCACTTATTGCCGTGGCTTAGTGAAGGTGGCTTGGGAGTGAGCTATGAGCCCTTACGTTGTCTGTTGTCTATGAACCCGTACTGTATCCTCTCGTTGTCTATTGTTTATGAACCCGTACTGTATCCTCTCGTTGTCTGTTGTTTATGAACCCGTACTGTATCCTCTCGTTGTCTGTTGTTTATGAACCCGTACTGTATCCTCTCGTTGTCTGTTGTTTATGAACCCGTACTGTATCCTCTCGTTGTCTGTTGTTTATGAACCCGTACTGTATCCTCTCGTTGTCTATTGTTTATGAACCCGTACTGTATCCTCTCGTTGTCTGTTGTTTATGAACCCGTACTGTATCCTCTCGTTGTCTGTTGTTTATGAACCCGTACTGTATCCTCTCGTTGTCTGTTGTTTATGAACCCGTACTGTATCCTCTCGTTGTCTGTTGTTTATGAACCCGTACTGTATCCTCTCGTTGTCTGTTGTTTATGAACCCGTACTGTATCATCTCGTTGTCTGTTGTTTATGAACCCGTAATGTATCCTCTCGTTGTCTGTTGTCTATGAACCCGTACTGTATCCTCTCGTTGTCTGTTGTCTATGAACCCGTACTGTATCCTCTCGTTGTCTGTTGTCTATGAACCCGTACTGTATCCTCTCGTTGTCTGTTGTCTATGAACCCGTACTGTATCCTCTGGGTGTCTGTTGTCTATGAACCCGTACTGTATCCTCTCGGTGTCTGTTGTCTATGAACCCGTACTGTATCCTCTCGTTGTCTGTTGTCTATGAACCCGTACTGTATCCTCTCGTTGTCTGTTGTCTATGAACCCGTACTGTATCCTCTGGGTGTCTGTTGTCTATGAACCCGTACTGTATCCTCTCGGTGTCTGTTGTCTATGAACCCGTACTGTATCCTATCGTTGTCTGTTGTCTATGAACCCGTACTGTAACCTCTCGTTGTCTGATTTCTTCAACAGTGTACCCTACCTAAATGGCGTCTGTGGCTTAGGCGATAGTGAAACACCGAGTCCAAAGTGTACAATAAGCCGCTGGTCAGATGGAAGCCGCCAGCGGTGCGTTGATTTCGATTGTGTGAAACATCGTCGGTTCAAAATATAATGGCAAACTACTGTGAATACACAAACTGTCGTATTAAATAAAATTTGGTGGAACTGCAGTAAAGCTGTGGAAATGTAAACAATATAAAATAACACAAAGTAATGCAGCTTTACAAAACAGAATTACGACACAAACAGGACGTTGCGGCGACTGGCCTTCATCAGCAAACAAATGCATACACAAAACACAACATATAGTCACGGAGAAGACCCTCCGGTGACTGCATTAAGGCATAACATTGTACAATACACAGGTTGGGATTCTCAGGTAAGTAGGAAACTTTTTTTTTTTTTCCAAATGTTAATTTTCTCTTAATTTCTTTCATTTATTCATCTTTTTATTCTTCTCATTCCGTCGTTATGCCTTAATGTAGTCACGGCTGGCTTTCATGAAATGGTATGCGTCTCAGTCGTTCAGAAAGCAATGGCAAAGTACAGATCGTAATCTTGCCAAGAAATCACAAAGCAGCCAAAGTAAAAAAAATCAGAGGTTGAATGCGACGTTCTGTAAAGGATATGCAAACAACTTTTATATGACACGATACATAGCAGGTTCATTCTTCGGGGCTTTACGAACTGAACTGATGTAATACTGTAGAGTGCACACAGTCTAGGTGTCATTGTAAGCTTTAACTGATTTCGTTTGTTGCACACTCGACATGACTGAGACGTGTATTTATTTATACATTGTATAAATACCAAGGGGAAACAATCCGAGTTTTATTACTCATTTCAAGGGACAATACTAGGAAACGATGAGAGAACATATATAAGACACTACTGCAAATCTTTTAAGGATCATCAACAAGTGAATTATGATGATGTTGTTAATTAGCTACCGGCTCCGTGGCGAAGGGTATATCATTTCGCAATCCGGCATACCCGCGTTCGAAACACAGCTGTAGGCAATTTGGCAGCCAACCGCCTTGCGTTGTGTTTTTTATGAAATGGTATGGGTGCCGGTCGTTCAGAAAGCTATGGCAAACTACTGAACGTAAACCTGCCAAGATATCACAACAGCAAACAATGATGGTGTTGACTGCAACGTCCTGTAAATGATATGAAACTAACTTTTTTCGGTGTTAATTAGGTAAATACGCTCGTCTGTCAAGACGCTCGTCTGCGGTGCAAACTCACATCTCAGTGAATGTTTATAATTGACATAAAATTCACAGCCGATCGAACCCACAATCCGTACCAGGAAATGACATGGGAAGTAAATACTGCCAGCGTAGTACCGCCCACATTACCCGGCGAGTGCTGATTGGTCAATGAAAATATGGGTCTAGCACCATATACCCATATATGGTTTTCCTACCAAATATACCAACGTCATAAAATCTTTCTACAAAGAGACACGTTGCTGCGTAAGAACAGAAACAGGCATCTCTGACTGGTTCTCAGTCGAAACAGGAGTGAAACAGGGTTGTGTCTTATCACCGATGCTTTTTGGAATAGCTATCGATTGGGTCATGCGCAAATGCACAAACAACACAAATATGGGTATCCATTGGGTTGACAAAATTCTAGAAGACCTGGACTTTGCCGACGACATAGTGCTTTTGAGTTCAACACACCCGGATGCCCAAGAGAAAATAAACCACCTCCAAAATGTTTCAGGGCAAATTGGTCTCCAAATTAACACCACAAAAACAAAGACTATTGATCTTACCAACAGTTCAGATGACACCAAATTGAACAGCTACGTTCTTGAAAAAGTCAACAGCTTCACATACCTAGGAAGCAAAATGACATCTACAGGGGACTCAACACCAGAAATATCATCTAGAATCGCACTGGCATCTAGTGCCTTCAATAAACTGTCAAACATCTGGAAGTCAAAGACACTCAGCAAACACAAAACTTAAAATCTTCAACTCTTGTGTGATTCCAGTGTTAACGTATGGATGTGAAAGTTGGAAATCAACGGTAGCTTTAGATAAAAAAATTAGACAATTTTGAGAACAAATGTCTTAGAAGACTTCTAAACATCCACTGGACAGACTTCAGAACCAATTCGCAAATAAGACAAGAGACTAAGCAAGATACAGTATCCAATTTCATAAGAAGACGCCGTTGGAACTACATCGGCCATGTACTCAGAATGGACAAGACAAGACTCCCCTACCAAGCCCTCATATGGTCACCGGTAGGGAAAAGAAAACGGGGAAGACCAAGAGAGACCCTGCGTAGAACCATCATTAGAGAAGGCTCATTCAATGGCCAAGTAAATATCCAAGATCTACAACAGGTAGCAGCGAACCGCCAGGCATGGAGAGACAGGACTTCTGCCCTATGCGCCGCCTTAGGCTCAAGAGGAAAGACTACTAACTAATTAACGTGTATATTACATTGTGGTATTTCCTTCTTCCTTGTGACGACCATATACCCAATACACCTTAATCACTTCATCAGCTACTGCATCTCATGAAAAGGTTTCTCTTATGTGTAGACGATACCTTACATCAGACAGGTCCTAACTATGTAAAGATGCAACCAGGACTCATGTAAATGCACTAAACAAATTATATATCTGGATTGAGAGCCTACAACTGGCTAAGCGTGTCTTTCATGTGTAAACAGCGATATCTTACATCAGGCATGTATCACAATTTAGTGTAATGTCAACCTGATAACGCGTAAATATTTCAAGGGATATAACTCGTGAATGAATAATCGACTTTTTTGCGGTGTTACGTCCCTTTTCTAAGTGTTCATATGTTGCGATATCAATGAGGATGCTATTCTCTTTGTAATTTCCTATATTGCCTATATGGCGTCAACAACTCCTAGTATCCACCTTGTGTCCTCATTGCTGTGGGCTGTCCGTCCAGCGAATAGTGACCACAAGTCCATCCACCCATGAGCATCACTGGCACCCGACTTCACCTTTGTACCTAGCGTTTGCTAAACATAACATTAACATAGACCTTCAATTTACACAAACGACATCTGCTAAAACATCAGTAACACAAGCCACGTATTTCGCATAATCCCGAGGCTTATCTCTGAAATTAAACTGGTACGGAAAATCAATAACACTCGACAGCAATATCACGTAATCGCGGACAGGGAATTACAGTCTCGGTGTCTGTCCTTACTCAATTAAACCAAGTGGCGTGAGTAGATCTAAGGTATTTCCCATCAATATTGAGATCTGCAAGCATCTATATCATGTTGACATGACTTACTTTATCGAAAGCCTTTGTTTAGTAACTAAAAATAACAAAACTAGATAATAAACATATTAAAATACAATAATTGCTGTTGATTTTATTATATCAATTGTTGTTTTATTATCGAGAAAGTCGGTGACTACAGAAATGTCGGACAACTGTGCTGTGTATTATTCTTACTTATTTCATTGATATTTTATCTTAGGTGTTATTTTATTACCACTTTATTTTCACCAATTCCCCTCTACATTAATTATTTTGTTTCCGTGGACTGACACCCTAGTGAGATATTAACCCGTATTGTACCTCTCGTTGTCTGCTTTCTATGAACCCGTACTGTATCCTCTCGTTGTCTGTTTTCTATGAACCCGTACTGTATCCTCTCGTTGTCTGTTTTCTATGAACCCGTACTGTATCCTCTCGTTGTCTGCTTTCTATGAACCCGTACTGTATCCTCTCGTTGTCTGCTTTCTATGAACCCGTATTGTACCTCTCGTTGTCTGCTTTCTCCAAAAGTGTACCCTTCCTAACCGGTGTCTGTGGATTAGGTTCCAACTATGCATACGGTCTCGTAATTCCCTGACACACCGAGTAGAAGGGGTGACAGTCATTTGGAAGCTGCCAGATTTGTGTTGGTTTCGATGGTATGAAACATCGGCGGTTCAGAAAGCTGGTTGTTGTTTACTGGATGTCCTTGGAATGTAAAATGCATTTGTGTTTCATTAGATAGTTTATGACCGCCCTTATTACAGTGAGCCTGCCTTGTTATCTGGCTAAATGACCGCCCTTAATCCGGTGCGCCTGTCTTGTGTAGCGGGCGAGTTGACGGACCGCCTTCATTACAGTGCGGTTACAGCGAGTCTTGTGTGGAGGGCGAGTTGACAGACCGCCCTTATTACAGTGAAGTTGCCTTGTGTAGCTTGAGAGTTGACGGACCGCCCTTATTACAGTTAGGTCGCCTTGTGTAGCGGGCTAATTGACATGTCACTACAGTAATGTGTCACATCTCATTGCCATCATTTGTTACATCTCAGATGCAGCCATCATCATTTGTCACATCTCACATTACTCCACCTTCATTTGTCACATCCCAAATATCACAATAATCATTTTTTGCCACATCTCAAATGTCACTAACATAAATTGTCACATCTCACATGTCGTCACTATCATTTGTCACATCTCACATTCCCTACAGTAATTTGTCACATCTCACACGTCACTACCATCATTTGTCACATCCCAAATATCACCACAATCATTTGTCACATCTCAAATGTCACCACTATCATTTGTCACATCTGTCAAATTACCACCATCTTGTGTCACACCATCTGCCACAATAAAAAGAAGAAAACAACAAGTGCATTACACCTTCAACAGGTACAAGCTGATTGATCTTCCTGACAAGTTTGATCGCATTTGTGGAAAGGCAGAATACTCCAGTCAGACAGGTTACTATAGTGTGTTTATTTTTGTCTGCTCCAATATAAAATTCCATATCTCAGTAACCAACTGAAGGAAAATGATTAGATTTAGAATATAACCTTATCATTATGTCTACCCAACAAAAAAACTTTGTTCTGGAGATTTTACAGCAGATTTCAAAGTTTGTTAATATGCGGTATATAATTTACGCGTCCGAGATGAAGTTCATAATTTTAAATGTATTACAGCGTAGCCAGACAATCAGCCTTCAATGTTGAATATTGTATGTGTTTCACGGGGTTGGACTTATGCCAAGAACCCCGCGTTGTTTAAACTGGGACTGTTCTGAGGTGTCTCAAAATGTGGGTTATTTCATGAAACCTGATTACTGATTGCCTGCCAGAGACCGTCTGATAGACCCCGTAACCCTTGTGCGACACCCGCGAACCACACTTTAGGCTTTTTATATATTGTGGTTTAAACTGAACCATTTCTCCATTCCAGTCCACTATTTTAGTGTCCCACTGAATTAAACTTCAGAACGAAAGAATTACCTTGCTTCCGTGTGCAAAATCACATCATGGCAAAGAAGATTACACATGAAAACACGATTCGAAATTGATTTTTGTGATTGGAATTTTTGTGACATTACTTTCTGGTGAATGACCTCATATATTTTAACAAAATTACAGTTTTAAACAGTTTTATATTATAGTTATTGTGATGTAAACAACTTTGTGATAGATTCGAAAACGAACCTGTGCAGTAGTGAGATATTTATGTAGAAGACGGTAATAATATAGAGAAAAAAGATCTAACAGTCTAAGAACAACAACAATCTAAGAAAATGATGGTTTTTCCATTTTGTGTGAAAATGATGTACTTCATAATGTTATTATTTCATTGCGTTTTATTCGTGTTATGGAACAGTTCTTGTGATATTCTAGAACCCAACTAGTGTTTGTAATAAAATTCACTAAATTTAACTGGATTAGCGGCTTCGGATATAAATTAACGCCTTGGTAAGTGAATTTTTTTCATAATTTTTAACACTTTAATTTCAATTGTTATTACTAAAACTCTCATTATTATCATAATATTTGTAACCTATCAATTTATTATTAGCACTGTCATGTTCCTTGTGCAATCCTCTTTAATTTTATATGTAATACAATAGATCTGCTACAATTTTAACCATTTTAAAAGCAAAATTGTGGCATACCTCTAGTTAAAATTTTCTGCCTTGAATCTCTGTTTGGGTATGACCACTTTTTTGTTTGGCAGGCAATCAATTAATATGTCTTGTTTTTAAAAAAATCTTACCACTTATCGCTAACATTGACATGTGTGCATATTTTTCAATGGGATTTAATGCGAAATTGTGTATACACTTCAAAGCATCGCTATGAAGTTGTACACATATTTTTGTATAGAAGCTGATCGCAGGAAACTGTTTTATACTATTACAAATTCCGAAAAAAGAACAGTGCATGCATTGGGTTTGAGTAAACGGTAATTTCGTCGATGGGTGCAAGAATCTGGAATGAAACCACCACGCAATAACCAAACGGTAGGTAGAAAGATTATTGTAGACAGCTTTGACAAAGATGTCATAAGGCGAGCTATTATAAACATGCTTTAAAAAGTCGCTTAAAAGTCGACAGGGTTGAATTCATTGCACCGGGTTCTATCCCATATGGCTCGGTCTCTTTCCGAAGCGCGGAAAGCATAGCACAACGCACGAACTCCGCAGCTCTAGCGACGACCCACAGGAGTCTCCGAAAAATTTAACTCGTGAACCGAAGGATGCGGCCCGGAATCGAACCCAAAATCTTTGGAGCTCGAGTCAAAAGGCTTGGCCTCTTCGCCACGAAGACCCTAAAATTATAAACATTTAGGATTCTATATCCAGGATTATCCAGTATTATAAAAATGCTGGATGCCAAAGAAACAGTGACTGTAAGAAAACTTAGAGTTTCGTTGAGAAAGAACAATAACATAGAGCTATCCAAAACAACTTTGTGGAAAATTATAAGGACACTATCTTCACTTTTAGAAAGTAAAAGGGAGGTAGAACTATTCTTTGCAAGCAGCTGCATTTAGCAGCCATGAGAAGCAGATACCTACGTGAAATAAGGGAAATGCACAAAGAAAATTGTGACATAGGGTATTTGGATGAAATGTGGATCAATGCTCACCACACAAGTGATAAGGAATGGCAGTCAGTGGATGGACAGATAAAGCGATATGTGCCCAGTAGTATAGGACAGCTTTTGGTCATGGCCCATGCTGGTAATACGCATAATGGCTTACAACAGAATGCTGGGCTCGTGTTCGTATCAAAGCATACAGACAATAGGGATTATCATAATAAGATGAATGGTAATGTATTTAGAGATTGGCTCGAGAATACTGTGCTTCCATCCCTAGATAGACCGTCGTGTCCAATTATGGACAATGCATGATATCAATGTTGTTTCCCAAAGAAGACAAAATACCCACAGCATCGAGCACAAAGGGAGCAATAAAGATATGATTCCGAATGGAAAACATACCCTTTCCGGAAAGGTATTTCTAGCTAGAATTGTTGTCCCTTGTAAAATAGACGCCAAAAAGCAAGAAATATCAAATCCACAAGTTGATAGAAGAGCATCGTCATGGATACTTGAGACTTCCGCCGCACCACTCTCATTTTAACCCTATAGAACTTGTGTGGGCTAAAATTAAAGGACAGGTGGCTGCTGACAATACTATATTCAAATTGTCTGACGTCAAGATACTAATCCAGTCCGCGCTATTAAATAATGATAAAAGTTACTGGGAAAATGTGAGGACCATGTGTTGAAAGAAGAAGAGGACTATTGGAGAAAGGATGGATTGAATTTTATGCAACCGAGAGCAGTCATCAACCTACTGGAATCATCCGATACAGATTAAGGTCTGAGCAGATCGCAGACCTTAATCCGTGTGCACGCTTACTGGGATATTTTGCTTTAACTATTCAGACGAATTTGCAGGCCCTAAACATTACAGCATCAGCACAGTGTCAATGGCAACAGTTTGTATTCCACAGTGATGCATTTTCAATTCCGCAAGCCCTCAGCGGTGACAAACAACTGGTATTGAAAAATAAACACACACTAAGCGCATTGAATACCAACAGAAGAGTAATATTGCAGTGGAAACTGACATATTGTGGCATAACAATAAACGTGAGAGCAAACACGTTGTCAAATTAGGGGACAACACACGTGCATACGAATCAATCTATAAACTACAATGAAAAGAGGACCAACATCTTGGTCGTCAAGAAGAAAGCCCACTACAGAGACACTGACAACTATTTTCATAGTTCAAACAGGTAATCATGTTCCGTCTCTGAACAGTAAACAGCAGAGTAGACAATCTTTCACGAAGACTCAAAGCGGATCTGTCACCCATGTGTATGTGTGAGTAAACTACACAGACAACTGAACAGATCCTTAAAAATGAACACATGATGACTAAACTGCGGTATCATTTCTTGTCACTCTATACGCATAATAACGCACAACTATTTGGGAGCTTTCACGAACTCAATATAAAAAGCTAACATGAATACTTGTGTGCACATTATTAACCAGCAGCTGAAGAAACAAGAAGGAAATGAAAATTAAGGTAAGTAATATATTCCTTCTACTTTCCTGTCAATTTACAAATTATTTACCCCATGCCTCTAAATTCTCTGTCTTTACTAATATTACACATTGCACCCCTCTCGGGATTCTCCGTGGTAAAGTGGTCAAGCCGTCTGACTCGGGCTCCGAAGTTTTTATGTTCGATTCCGGGCCGCGTCCTTCATTTCACGAGTGCATTTTTGAAGACTCCCGAGGGTCGTCGCTGGAGCTACGGAGTTCGTGCCTTGTGCGACGCTTTCCGCGCTGCGGAAAGAAACTGAGCCATATGGGATAAAACCTGGTGCAATGCAGCCGACCCTGTCGACTTTTAAGCTACTTCTTTATTGCATCCACTCCCATACGAATCCGGATACGCCTTGTGTCGTCATCTTAAATGGCTGGGCATTCATTACTGTAAAAACAAGTTTGTTAGAGAGAAATCACTAGATTTTCACCAAAAGATCAAAGAAATGTCGCCTCTTTCGATGATTTAATTTGCTTTTGGACCTATCATAGACATATTCCTTGGGTGGGGGTAAATATAAGAAGGCAGAAAAAATTTCATAACGATGCCTCATACTCTGCATTCAAACGATGTTCCAGGATTTTTAGTCTCTGCTCTGAAATAGTGATCCTTGATGTTTAGCTTCTGCAGTGAAAAGATGTTCAAATTTATGTTTTCGTTAATTCTGTCAAGCAACAGTATATGTATGATGTCTGCCTGTGTATATGTTTGTCAGTGTGTGTGTTGTCTATATATCTCTCTGCCTACCTGCCTGTCTCTCTATATGTCTGTTCTATCAAGTGTCTGTTTAATCAACTGTCTCTCTGTCTTCTTGTTTGTTTGTCTTTCAGTTACTATATATGTTTAACGAACTCTAAGTGTGTGTCACATAGTGTTCCAGTTTCCCCAGTTTACAGACACGAAAAAAGCGAACCGGTTTCTAAGAAATGAGAATTTCACGTGTAAGCGATTGGTGTCGCCTTATAAGGTAACGCATGCCAGAGTTGAGAACAAGGCGGAATTTGGCGCTGGGGCTCCAAATAGAATGCGTTAGGAAGCTCTTCCCTGGGCAGACCAGACATAGTCACTTGAGTCTGAACGTTCCCCCTAAGCAGATGTAGTTCTATCGGGAGTGGGTTGTTTTGCCAATTTTTGCCTCCTTTTGCTGATGGTGAGCGGAATATTGTTTTGTGAATGATAATATTTGTGTTATATGATAAATGTAATACATGTATGCATTTTGTTGAAGTTTGAAACTGCAACATTACTTCTGTAAGAAGACAGCCTAAAGTTCGAACTTTCCATCTCGAACGTCTATACCACGGTATCATAATACTCTGCCTACAATTCTTATCATGCTATGATTACTGATTCATATTTTGGTGGAGTATATTCTACTATCATCTACAATTCTATACGGACAATCTGTGCCTATATCTTCACATAAGGTTCAATATTCTCTAGAGAAGAAACTCTCTTTACTAGACTTCTAGTAAACTATCTATATGCTAGATGGTGCATTTGTTAAGATTCATAACATGTAAGCATACATATTGAGTGTGAATCTTTACGTCATCTGTGTACGGAATATGCCGGGGAGGGAAGTTAAGTTTGTGTGTATGACAGCCTGGGGAAACCGTTAGTTAGGACACCCCATTGCTTCAGACGGTTTGGAGGGTCCTGCATGTCCTGTTGGCTAAGTCCAATTCATGAGAACGGCCTACATACCTACATACTCATTTCTACCTGCAGTAAATCGTGCAGTGTTGCTTGGCAGAATAACAAGACATTGGAGCAGATATTTACAACCCCCAAACAGTTTAGTCAAAGACACTCCCGGTAATGTTCTAGAACAGATTGTTGTACTCTCATAGTGTGGGTGTTATCATGTGTAGGGGAGAGTATATATTTTTCGGTATCTGTGTTTGTCTTGTTCGTCAGGTGTGTCTTATCGTGAGGTGGGTAGGGGCAGTTTGGAAGGCCGTCCCCAAATTCCCGACTAATAGACAAATAGGTTACACGCAAACAAGTAGATACCCCACTCGTCAGACGAGGGTTTCCCTCTTAATTTATATCCATTTGTTTTTCTCTGTGCGTCCATGAAAATGTATATTATCAGAATGTACAGTGTTTGTCGTTTTCAATCTTACAGGCACTGGAGGCAAATGGCGAGGGACAATTGGCGGAGTCAAAAACCTTCGCGATACCTTGGCTATCCTTTTATCTAGATTTATAATAACAGAGAGGGCTGTCCAACCTGGGCAGTTACAAGATGGAGGCGAGATATGATTTTTGCTAGAGATGCCGCTACATTTTAAGTGTTTGAGCAGGTAGATGGATTGACTAACGGACGAGGGAGATAACTCATTGTTTTCTTTTACGCAACTACGAGAAGGACATATCTCAGAAACCTCCCTTTGATTATCGGTGTTGACAACGTATGAGCTAGTGGCAAGACAGCTTGAAGGGTGATCTGGAATTAGGTACCATCGGTTACCACTATCTACGTCTGAGAGATTTACAGAGTCTGCCGCCCGAACTACCAGAGGATCTTTAGAACTGGGTTATCAATTCCATGTATAGTTAGAAGACATCAGACGTCTGTCTAGAACCAGTGATGGCCCACTTCAGTTGCAATGTCGCTCAAAGACATCAGGGATGTATCTTGATCTACGATGGAAGAATACTACCCCATATCGTCTTAGGTGCCTCCTGGATGTTCTTCAACTAACAACCCCTACAACCTCGTCAATAGTCCGGGTTTCAACAACTTATAGTATGATGGCGAATACTACCAGTGGGTGTAAGCCCCTTGAAATGGCAGACCCATTTTCCTCTCCAGACCCACGCCAGATCGGGTAGTCCAGAATTCAAGTCCCCACAACAACAACATCACAATTTTTATCTTAAGTCCTTTAGGAACATTTGTGGACAGTTACATTTGTCGGTCAATTGTGTTCCACCATCAAATGGATTACAATAGTCATTGAGTCCATCTCAACGTCAACTATTTTCTACAGTCGGAGAGCCTTGTTACAGTAACACAGTATGGTGTTTGGTCCATTCAGGATGGGATGAACCCATCTATATCAACAGGAGACTACTTAGAGAATCATTATAGAACTGTAGAAGCGTCTTCATGTGACATTTTTCCTTTGGAGAATAGAGACAGTTGTGAGAAGCCCAGTGTGGGGTGATTATACATTCTCCTGATTCAGAGGATTTGCGTATTCAGGACTTGGTAGGGACAATGACACAATCACCCGCCAGATCCAAGAATCGTGATCGGCCTTATTTACGTTAGAGATAGAGATAAAGTAGTTATATATATGTACTGTGTTCGATTGGATTGAACATAGTTAAAAAGGTAGTCCCGAGATGGTTATTCGGGAGACACAACCATCAGGATTTGAGGGTTGTTTGGTTTTAGGTGAGGGGAGAGACAGAGGAGGGGAGAGGAGTTTTAGATTAGAGAGTAATTCACTGTTTTGATAATGGATTTGTTTGGTTATGATGTTTTTATAAGATTGTAGAGTTTCGAAATTGATTGTTGAGATTCTATTAATAAAGATATAAGTAGGACCAGGAGTGTCTTTATTGTCTTGTGACCCGTGTTACAACGTTTTTGTGATTGTAGAGAAATGTGCTACTGTTATATATGTACAGAGAACTAAAGTGGGAGGTCAGCCAACACATAGACTCATATGTCACATAGAGGGACAACAGCTTGCTAGAGGTCTGTGGTTACTTGACCTGTTCTCTGCTCTTGTTCTTCAGAAGGGTAGTCTTATCTTTATAGGGTGGGCTGTGATCCCTTACGTTCAGTCCCAATCATTACATCAATATAGCAAAGCTACTCTATATTCCTGGAGACTTCTAATAAAGAAATTGACTCGATCCAATGTCTAATAGTGTGTACCCGGGCATTATAACCCTAGACATTTAATCAACGACCATTTACATTTAATAACCCCACAGTGTGCCAGCTTGTCTCTTTGTCTGTCTCTCGTTAGGGCTGTCTGTCTGTTAAATAACCTGTATGTTTTCCTGTCTGCGTCTTTATCGGTATGTCGTTCCGGTTGTCTGTCTATTTAACCAAATGTCTGTCCTGTCTATCTGCTTTGCTGCCTCTCAAGCTACCTGCCTTCTGTCTGTCTGTTTAACCAATTTGTAGCAAACTTTTTGCTGTCTGTTTACATTATGGTCTCTCTGTCTGCCTGTCTGTCTTTTGTTTTCTTCATTTGTCTCTCTGTGGTCTTGTAGGCGTGGAGAGGAGTGGGCCAGCGTGCCAGCGGAGCAGTCAGACTTGTGCAGAGTTATAATCACATTAAGCCGGGAGTGCAGGGAGTGGCCAGCAGGGGCCACGGAAGTGGAAATCCAGCAACTAATTCAAGACAATGCTCACTCGAGTGATGTGATTATCTACACAGATGGTTCGGTGTCAAGAGGTGAGAGAAGTGGCTGGGGGTTCATAGCCAAAGCTAATGGTCGATGTTTGGGGCAGGAGAGCCTGGCATATGATACCACAACATCCAGCTTAAGAATGGAAGTGGAGGCAGTCACTGCGGCTCTCCGCTGGATGGAGAATACGACACACACACACACATCGTGATTGTAACTGACTCAGAAAGCATGCTGACGAGGGTGAGGACGGGCAGACTTCGTAGCGGAGTGGCTTGCTTCGCTTCGGAGGTCACGGGTGACAAGCATCGCCTGGATCTTTTCTCCGGGGCATGCCGGTGTGCTGGGAAATGAACAGGCGGACAGATTGGCTGGCTCTGCAGAACTTGGTGGAGTATTGATACATGACAAGGCAGACGTGGTTGCGGCCTTGTGGGAGCATGTGCACACCTCGGAGGAGCAAATAGGATTACCATGGTCTGGCAAGAATGAGACAACGAGGAGTGACGAAGGGATCTGGCCGACGCTCAACGCTCAAAGGAAAGGCGAGACGGACTTATAATCAGAGTGCTACTGGTACTATTAGTATTGGAACTCTTCGCTGGCTGCTGAGGATGTGGACGGAGCACTTATGGGAATGCCCCGAATGCTGTGATGTCGATTCCTAAGTCAATCAATCAATCAATCAATCAATCATTTGTCTCTCTGTTTAATCGCCGATCTCTCTGCCTTTTAGTCTGTCTGTGTGTACGCTTAATCCACTGTTTGTCTCGCCGCCTTTCAACTCAAGTCTGCCACAGATTAGAAATTAAACCTAGCCTACTACACAGTATCGCACACTTTGTCGTCAGATAGATCTGTACTGAGAAATAAAGGTTTTAGAGATGCATCTGAGTGTTGTCTTGAATTATGTCCCTTATAGAATGAAAAGATATGTGGGTACATACATGACTACATGTGTCAGTACATGAATGCATTGATGTGTGAATACATACATGAATTATTTCATCACATAACTAATAAACAGTTAGGCAGTTTATTTAACTATCACTATCCGGACAGTATATTTATTTACCATTAGCCGGGCAGTATATTTATTTATTACTCTCTGGGCAGTATATTTATTTATTATTGTCTGGGAAGTATATTTATTTATCACTCTCTGGGCAGTATATTTATTTATCACTCTCTGGGCAGTATATTTATTTATCACTCTCTGGGCAGTATATTTATTTATCACTCTCTGGGCAGTATATTTATTTATTACCATCTGGGCAGTATATTTATTTATCACTAGCCGGGCAGTATATTCATTTATTACTATCTGGGCAGTATATTTATTTATCACTATCTGGGCAGTATATTTATGTATCACTAGCCGGGCAGTATATTTATTTATCACTATCTGGGCAGTATATTTATTTATCACTATCTGGGCAGTATATTTATTTATTACCATCTGGGCAGTATATTTATTTATCACTAGCCGGGCAGTATATTCATTTATTACTATCTGGGCAGTATATTTATTTATCACTATCTGGGCAGTATATTTATGTATCACTAGCCGGGCAGTATATTTATTTATCACTATCTGGGCAGTATATTTATTTATCACTATCTGGGCAGTATATTCATTTATCACTATCTGGGCAGTATATTTATTTATCACTATCTGGGCAGTATATTTATTTATCACTTTCTGGGCAGTATATTTATTTATCACTAGCCCGGCAGTATATTCATTTATTACTATCTGGGCATTATATTTATTTATCACTATCTGGGCAGTATATATATTTATCACTAGCCGGACAGTATATTTATTATTACTATCTGGGCAGTATATTTATTTATCACTAGCCGGACAGTATATTTATGTATTACTATCTGGGCAGTATATTTATTTATCACTATCTGGGCAGTGTATTTATTTATCACTATCTGGGCAGTATATTTATTTATCACTATCTGGGCAGTATATTTATTTATCACTATCTGGGCCGTCTCGACTTGTCTTGCCACTGGACTCAGATGGACTCAGGCGAGAGAGTGAGGTCGACGAATTGCGCAACTCTTCCTCACTTTAATCCAAGTCATCGCGCAAGTCATTCTTCATCCAACGTCATCAGCCATCTTAGAACCCACGGCTCCATACCTTCAACCCCACTGGATGAAATGAATGGTCATCATCATTCTTGATGGACAAACAACACACATATTTATTTACCACTATCTGGGCAGTATATTTTTTTATCACTAGCTGGGCAGTTTACTTATTTATCACTAGCTCCTCAGTATTTATTTAATACTAGCCAATCATTACATATCTTTATCACCAGCTCAGTATTTACTACACACACACCCACCCACCCACACACACACACACACACACACACACACACACACACACACACACACACATACACACACATACGTATATTATACTGAGAAGTTCATAATGCATCCAAAATATTCACTAATGATAACACATTGACAGCTATTTTACAACCACCACCACCATCATCATCATCATCATCCTCATAATCATCATCATCATCATCATCAAGCACCTTGCTAACTAAAGTATGCGATCATGTGTACCCAAATCTCACGATCTCTATCAAAATCATGACTATCATGTGCCCTGCCAAACGGCGCAGGAGTTCATTATTTAAACAAAAAATATTTTCTCTTTTATCTCGAGAATAATTAAGTCTACTTCTTGTAGAAAGTACGCAACTTGTATTAGTTTCTGCAGACACGACCACGTTTTTCTTACTCTCGTACTGGAGAAAACGATGTCCATACCTTACTTGTGCACATCTTTCGGAGATCTTAGAGGACGTGATGGCATATCTGTTTCCTCTGAAGTCGCTGGTTGGCCAGCTGTCGTTGTGTTTAGATGATAAGAAATGCTCAACCTCAATTAAATGTTATCTGTGACAATTTTGGGAGATACCCTGACAGACTTCAGAAACATTCTAGGAAGATGGAAGGAATACTGCAGTGGAATGTATGATATGAATGACTGTCGGGATGTGAATGAGATACATGAACTAAAGACAGCAGAGACAGAACCTGGACACTCATTAGATGGCAATAAAGAACCTGAAGAATGGTAAATCACCAGGATGTGATGAGATACCAGCTGAACTAATTAAATCGGAGAAGAAAGCATACACATCTTTCACGCATTATGTAAATATATATGGAAATGTGGTATATGGTCAAACCATTAAAAGAGAACTATCTTCATTGCAATAACAAAAAAGGTTAACTTCAAATTATGCATCAACTATAGAACTGTTGCCCTGATCTGTCACACAAGTAAAATTCTTCTAACAATCATAATGGGAAGACTTCATAAGAAAATGGAAGAAGAAATTAACGTGGTTCAAGCTGGATTTAGACAAGGAAGAGGAACAAGTGATTACATACTCAACATGCGTTTAATAATAGTGAAGCGTAGAGAATTGAATGTAAACAATTTCTCATGTTTTGTGGATTATTCAGAGGCATTTGACTGTGTACAACATCATAAATTTTGACATCAAGCAAGTAGTCCGTTTGGGCTGTGAGCTGTTCTCCTATTTGTGTATCCTGTACACCGAAAATATGATGAGAAATGTCAGAGATGATATAACTAGGGAGAAATATGATGCCCTAGCTATCGGAGGTCATGAAATACCAGAGATTCGATATGCTGATGATACAGTGTTACTATCCACATCAGAGAATGGTATAGAAAACATGATAACCTCAACCAAAAACAATAGTGAAAATCACAACTTATATCGTAACAAAGAAAAATTATAGATAATGCATACAGATAAAACTACCATGGAGAAATAAATATACGTTAAAGAGGAAAAATTTGAGGTGGTGGAAAATTTCGAATATCTTGGGTCATTAATTACATTTTACTTTTTCCACTTTTTCCCCAGTACAAGTTACTTATAAGTCTGATGTCCATTCTGTCTACTCCTATATCTTGAAGGCATTTAATTAATTGTTCATGTTATATTCTATCAAAAGCTTTCTTGTATTCTATAATGGCTTCTCTGATGCCGCTGTTTTTTGCGGACCCACATTGCTCTTCAGCTACTTCCTCATCTAATTTATTTAGAATTCCTTCTTGCATGACCTTGAGGAGTAGTTTAGTTATATGACTCATTGTGCTAATAGTTATGTAATCATCACAATCAACAACTATTGGCTTTTTAGGTTGTGCGATGAAAAGAGATGTTTTCACATCCCCAAGGATGTACCCAGTATTATCTATCTATCATCATCATCATCATCAAGTGCCATGCCGGCTGGCGTCGGCGTTCATGACTGTCCACAGATATCAGTCTTTGGTTTTCTGGATCAACTCCGCTGTTGATATTCCTCTATGCAACCGTCGCAATTCATCCAGCATCATTTCTCTTGATCTGCCTCTGCCTCTCTTCACCTCGATCTTTTCAGTTGCCGTGATGTTCTCCAGTGCCTCTCTCTCTCTTCTCATCACATGACCAAATAAAGATGTTTGTCTCTTCCTTATTGTTATATATAATGTTCTAGTTTCATTAGCTTCTTTCAGGTAGTCGTCGTTAGGTTCTTTGGCAATCCGAGGAATTCGCAACATTCGTCTCAGGAACCACATTTCTGTCGCTTCCAATCTCTACCTAATATTCTCATTTACATTCCAAGATACACAGCCATACAGCAAAAAAGGTTCTATATAGCACCTCAGCACTCTCTTTCTTACATTCAATAATAGTGACTAATGCATAAGATATTCTTTATTTTCTGAAATGCAGCATATGCTTGCCCTTTTCTGCTCTTAATCTGTGTTGTGCATCTGCCATCTGATGATATAAATATCCCTAGATATTTACATCTATCCACTTGGTGAAGAATTGTCCATTCTATCTCTAATCCACATTTGGGTGTCACCTTTTTTCTTTCATATCACCATTGTTATTGTATATTTGATATTCTACAATGTACAACAATTGTTGTAGATCTTTTGCATTCCATTCATCCATTATGTGCCATGCTGATAAGCGTGGGCGGTCATGATTACCATTTCACTGGATCACCAGAGTCGTGGATCAGCTCGCTGTTCTTTTCTCGACCATACCACTTGGCCAAGCTATCCAAGCATTCACTTCTTTGTCTTCTCCTTGTTCTCTTCCCCTCGATCTTGCCAGTTGTCACCAAGTTCTCCAATTTATTTCTTCTCAAAACATACCCAAACACGTTTACACAATATAAGAAAACACACACACAAAGTAATGCAGCTTTACAGAATAGAATTACGAAACATACAGGACGTTGTCGCTACTAGCCTTCATCAGCAAACAACTACATTCACAAAACACATCATATAGTAACGAAGAAGACCCCCCGGTGACTACATTAAGGCATAAGGACGGGATGAGAAGAATAACGAGATGAAACAAAAACAACATGAGAAATGGAAGATAAGAGGTAGATTTAAATCAGAAAAATAGAAAAGTTAGCTGGTGAGGGCTTAGAATAAGTAAATAAATCTAAAACCCAGAAAACAACATAAAAATTAACAGAAGAAGACAGTACAGTTAGTTACACTTGTAATTTGACTGTCTACTCTATTGTCTCTAATCAGTTTACTAGTTTCATTTGTCTCTTGTAGGAGTTGGTCATTGGCTTTCCTGTCTGTCCATGGTATTCTTTGCATTTTCTTCAGTAACCACATTCCCACAACTATCAGATGTTTTTCAGCTTGTCTGCTCACTGTCCACGCTTCACAACCATACAAAAGTACAGGCTCTATGTTGTAATTCAACACTCTTTTTCTTGATGCAAATGACATCTTTTTATTGGTCAGTATGTTTTCAATCTTGCAAAAGGCTACATTCGCCATGGCGATTCTTGTTCTAATCTCTTCAAAGCATTTCCCATCAGATGTTATGACTGCTCCGAGATATTTGTACCGATTCACTTGCTTAAGAATATTCCCATTTAATTGTTTGTATAACTGTGATGTTTTCTTCTTTTTTGTGATGACCATCATCTTTGTCTTCATACAATTTAATTCTAATCGTAGATGTTCACGGTGAAAGGCATAGAAGAATAATAAAAGGATTTAAAGTAGATGAAGAGATGTCGTGGTGTAGAGTGGAAAAACACTCTCCCCAAAAGTTCAACAGAAACAGGTTAGACGAGAACACAAAGGCAAGTGTGTCAGTTCTTGTGCAGAGATCTAGAAATAAAATCATCAACCCGAATCCGTGATAGCCAGTCAACATGAACAACACAATCCACACATAAGGAACAAACTCGACTACTGTGTACAGCAACAAATCTACAAAAGCTAAGCCAAACAAATAACATAAAGACAACTTCCATATACCTGTACTGTGCTCTAGAAAATCTCAAAAGGTGACATAGCATCTCATACACTGAATGCATATTACAAGCAGCAATCCAACACTAGGTACTACAGTAACCGATCGACTTCAATGGTTTTCACGAAACAACAACAATAGTTGTACATTACCCTACTTATATCACTACTATACAAAGAGGGCCGTTTCCGGCCAAACAGCTATTACAACAATAAGCCACCGCTGACTAAGGACAGTTGCAAAATTACCAACAAGTATAGAGATTTTTAACTGAATAAATTATGGAAGGGGACAGATAGAACTACAAAAATTCGATTTTTAAGAGCAAGCATCTTTCCCATTGCAACATACGCCTGTGAGACCTGGTCACTTGCTAAACAAGCTGAACAGCACATACATGCTTTTGAATATAAATATTACAGACGGGTTCTAAGAATATTTTGGGTAAAGAAAAGAAAAAAAAATGCACCTGTCAAAGATCTACTTAAGACTAAATAAGAGCTAAAGAGCTAAGAAGATAATAGATAGAGCTAAGAAAGATAGCGATATAGGAAACCAGACAGAAGAGACACAAACCATATAAATAGTTCTACAACGGGACACACTCGTGTCAACAAAGAGGGCAATGAGTGTGCGTGAGCTGGGGTTACCCAAGAGACTGGGAAACCCGTCTCACGAGATGTAACTATGTAACACTGGTTACTATAACCAAGTGACCAGCGTGCTGGGACTCCAAGCACGCAAACTAGCGGACGCACGGAGAACCGATTGCTCGTGGCTGAACACGCCACCTGGAGCTGGGGTGAGACGGAGACTGGGACGGCGTAGGGAACAAACTGTATATCCGCTGTGGATACTTTGATGTTAAGGACAGTATCAATAGTTAGGACTTATGTTTAGCTTCAGTAGTAGTATCATTAATATCATCTCCTCATTGTATCTGTGTAACATACTATGATGTTTAATACCGATGTGGTATTCCGCTCGTGGAGCTCATTTACGATCAGCTCCTAATAAAATGTATCCTTTTGCAAACAATACGAGTTGTCACTTTCGTGTGGTGCAAAAGTAGGGAATCCTTGTATGCCTGTCGCAAGTGAGTTGCTGACACACCCATACTTCAAGAGCTGAATTTTGAAGAGGGATGGTTATTAAGGACGATAAAACAAAGAAAATTGATATACGTTGGTCACTCAAACATCATGAAAGTTTGGAGAGAACAATTTTGGAGGGGCATATGCCTGGGAAGAGAGGAAGAGGAA
This sequence comes from Cepaea nemoralis, assembly GCA_014155875.1. Taxonomy (NCBI): domain Eukaryota; kingdom Metazoa; phylum Mollusca; class Gastropoda; order Stylommatophora; family Helicidae; genus Cepaea; species Cepaea nemoralis. The sequence continues at coordinate 122,874 of JACEFZ010009172.1, forward strand.
GGCCAAAGAGAATAGGGTTACAGGATGTGGTGGATGATCTCACGATGGGTGTATCGGACGCGGGACATCTTGCTTGTGATCAGAAGTTTTCCGGAACGTTGTTATGGGAGCGAGGTTCTGCAATTGACATGCTACTGAATGAATGAATGAATGAATGAATGAATGAATGAATGAATGAATGAATAGAGATTATTGTACGCCTGAAAGGTGGTATCAATTACTAGCAAGACGCTATTATCAATTGAGCCATGTTTAAGAAGAGGTTACATTTTAGCAATTTTGAGAGAGAGAGAGAGAGAGAGAGAGAGAGAGAGAGAGAGAGAGAGAGAGAGAGCGAGAGAGTGAGAGAGAGAGAGAGAGAGAGAGAGAGAGAGGAGGCAGGGATGGATGGGCGGATGGGATGGATGGATGGGTGGATGGATGGATGGATAGATGCTGTATGTTTCTCCTTTACCTTATAGAGATACCCATGTTTAATATATTATTTACTTGTGTATCCTGCAGCGTGGACGTGCTGTACACTAGCGTATAATATTTCATTGTCTTTCTCTGTTGTATAGATACGAAAAGGCTGTTGGAGTTTCTTTAGTATATGAAGACACGCTGCAAACAACTGCTGCTTGAAGATACAATAACATATGAATGCAGAGAGTAATTAATAGTTTGACTGACTATCTATAAACGAATGCTAGTTGCAGATACAATAACAGATACATCAAGATAGTTTTTGTTATATGTGGCACCAGCAACGAAGGACGGATGACAAGATGGATCGGAAAATTTTAACACCGATCTGCTGCTTGAAGATTCGACATCTACATCTGACCACATGTGCTCAGGGAGACTGCACATCTATTGGTTTGTCTGGAATGCTATAAGCGTGGATTCTTAGATATCAAAGCCAAGGTTATGTAACAGCAGTTATACCAGTCGACACAAAACAGTTTTGAATTATGAATCTGAAAATCCCAGGGAGAAGTAATAGAGACAGTGGTAAACTGCTTCCCGACGCGGTTTGTGGTGTTTTCTTGGAAACCAGCAGGAAAACCTTCACCTGAACTAAAGATTTGAAGAAATAAAAAAACGTGTCAGAAATAATTTATCAAGCCTGATGTTACTCAGGGATGCAGTAAACAGGGATTAGGAATTGTGCATCTGAGATCGTTCAGCCCCAAGTATTGCCTTATGTGTGACAAATTATTGCCAGCGTGATGACAAGAGGCATGTTGTGTTATACTATCTTTCATGTTTGGGCCAAAATGTACTAATAGAAAACTGGCTGTGCATTTCAATATGTCATTCATTCATTCATTCAGTAGCATGTCCTTTGCAGAACTTCGCTCCCATAACAACCTTAAGGAAAACCTCTTGATCATAAGCAAGATGTCCCACGTCTGATACACCCATCTGGAGATCATCCGCCACATCCTGCACCCATCTTCTCTTTGGCCTTCCTCTTCCTCTCTTCCCAGGCATATATCCTTCCATTATTGTTCTCTCCAAACTTTCGTGACGTTTCAATTTTCTTTGTTTTATCGTCTTTAATAGCCAACCTTCTTCAATATTCAACTCTTGAAGTATGGATGCATTTGTTCTTTTCTTTACCCAAGATATTCTTAGAACTCGTCTATAACATTTATATTCAAAGGCATTTATGCGTTGTTCAGCTTGTTTAGTAAGTGTCCATGTCTCACAGGCGTATGTTGCATTGGGAAAGATGCATGCTCTTAAAAATCTAATTTTTGTAGTTCTGTCTGTCTCACTCCATAATTTATTCAGTTGTTTTAGTCTTTGAAGAGCAATTGATAGTCGCCGTTTAATTTCTGTCATTGTGTCACCGTTGTTGGTAATCAATGACCCAAGATATTCACAATTTTCCACCACCTCCAATTTTTCCCTATTAACGTATATTTCTTTCTCCATAGTAGTTTTGATCTGTATGCATTATCTTTGTTTTTGCTATGTTAAGATATAAGTTGTGATTTTCACTATTCAATTGGGTTCGGCTATTAGGTTCTCTATGCCATTCTGTGTTGTGGATAGTAATACTGTATCATCAGCATATCGAATCTCTGGTATGTCATGACCGCCGATATTTAGGGCATCATATAGCTCCCTGTTTATATCATCTCTTACATTTCTCATTATATTTTCGGCGTACAGGTTAAACAAATAGGGTGACAGCAGGCAGCCCTGACGGACTCCTTGTTTGATGTCAAACCAATCTGATGTCTCGCCATCTATTCTAACTGCTGCTTGTTGGTCTAGATAGTGCATATTTATGAGTTGTACTACATGTGATGGAAAGCCCATATTCCTCATGATTTCCCGAAGTTTCTGATGTTGTACACCGTCAAATGCCTTTGAATAATCCACAAAACATGAGAATAGGTTTACATTAAATTCACTGCACTTCTCTATTATTAATCGCATGTTGAATATGTGATCTCTTGTTCCTCTTCCTTGTCTAAATCCAGCTTGAACCACGTTAATCTCTTCTTCCATTTTCTTACGAAGTCTTCCCATTATGACTTTTAGTAGAATTTTACTTGCATGACTGATCAGGGCAACAGTTCTATAGTTGGTGCATAATTTCAGGTTGCCCTTTTTTGGTATTGGAATGAAGATAGTTCTCTTCCAATCTTTTGGCCATATACCATATTTCCATATCTTTGTACATAATGCGTTATAGATTTGTATGCTTTCTTCTCCCCCCCCCCCCCCCGCTTTAATTAGTTCAGCTGGTATCTCATCACATCCAGGTGATTTACCATTCTTCAGGTTCTTTATAGCTCAAGAAATTTCATCTAATGAGGGTTCAGTTTCTGTCTCTGTTGTCATTGGCTCATGTATCTCATTCATATCCTCACTGTCACTCATATTATACATTCCACTGCAGTACTCCTGCCATCTTTCTAGAATTTGTCTAGATTCTGTTAAGGTATTTCCCATCTTGTCACAGATAACATTCAACTGAGGTTGAACATTTCTTGTCAATAACTTCATTTCTTTGAACATTTCATAATCTCTTCCAGTCTTATGATATTGCTCTATTCTGGTACAGCAATCTTGTATGTATTGATTTGTATCCTTTCTTGTGTTCTTTCTTATTTCTCGAGTTAAAGATTTATACTTCATCTTGCTGTTATCGGATTCATCTCCTTTCTGTTTCAGCTCCCTTCGTTGTTTTAATAATTCTTACGTGTCTGATGTAATCCATGGCTTAAGTTGCTTTTTCTTGGTCGGAATGAAATCTTTGGCTGCAGTTATCAAGATATCTCTAGCTTGTACTGCCAGTTCATCAGGTGTCATTTCTTCTTGTACAGACATCAAGACCCCAAAGCGATTCTAACTTCTATGTTGTATGCATCTGGTATTTTTGTGAGATCAAAACGAAGTGGCCTTGGTCCTCGGGTAAGCTTTTTAGTTTTAATTTCAGATCTGCTTCTAATAACTGATGATCTGTATCACAGTCTGCACTTACGTAGGGTTTTTGCAGATGTTATGCTTGATCTCCATCTTCTTTGTATTAAAATATAATCTATCTGATTTTTGGTAATACTGTCTGGACACTTCCATGTGAAGAGTCTTCTTGGATGTTGTTTAAAAAGCGTGTTGGCTATCGTTAACTCGTTTTCTGTGCAAAATTCAATTAATTTGTCACCTGCATCATTTCTATTTCGTAATCCAAATTTTCCTAAAACGTGTCTCTCATTTTCAGCTCTTCCTGCACCTACTTTTGCATTAAAATCTCCCATAATTATTGCTATATTATTATGACCAATCTTATTTAATATGTCTTGTAGTGTGTTGTAAATATCATCAATGTCGTCCTCCTCTGTTGTTGAAGTAATACATCTGTATGAGAGTTGTGTTTTTTGGACGGCCTTTAAGTCTAATAGTGAGGATTCTATCACTAACTGGATTATATCCCATTAAAGCTTTTGCAGTTGTCTTATCTAAACAAAATGCCACTCCACTCTGGCCTCCGACATCTCTACCAGAATAAATGAAAAGACTTCCATTTTCAGTTGTAAAATGTCCCTTGCCGCTCCAGCGATGTTCACTAATTCCTAAAATTTGAATGTTTAACCTCTCAATCGCATCACACACTACGTTAAGCTTTCCGTCATACAGACGTCTCACATTACACTTTGCTATTCTCACTCTGTTTCTTAGTCTGACACAGGGGATTTCCTTGGTAACACAGTCAGGATTAACTCCGTCATCACGATTACTAATACTGGTCCCTGTGTCACACTCTTCCCCAGTGTTATCTGATCTGCCTGCCTGGGGGTCTCGCCACCAGATCTCTTTCTTATTATGTTTTCTTTCATGGTTGTTATGGTTTCTTGGCAAGTTTTGCAGAAGGTAGTTTGCCATTGCTTTCTTTCTGAGCAGTGACTGTACTAGTCGGTGGCCATAGCGATTGTCTCTACTGATGAGATCATCTGCCTATCGCCGCAGAGTGCAAGACCAGTAACCAACAACAATCTGTCGGCTGCTCTCACACTCCATCCACCACCTGCTTTCATGGCTTCACGTAACCTTGATCAGGGGCTAAACGGGTACTCCACCTTGCCCAAGGGTGTCACGTAGACTAACGGAGGAAAGGAGGCGTCTTACATCTCTTTTGATAGGGGATACCCCTACCCCGCTAACCGGATCCAGTTAGTAGCGTTTGATTTATATGTCCTACCTATTATGTTTATGTAACATGACTTGTCGCATTGAACCTGTGGAATTTGTGCCTGATGTGTACATAATATGTGTAGTGTCATGACAAAACGAAAAATAATCATTGCATGTGGCAACTCAATATTGAAATAATCGAAATAATGACAAAATCTTGTACTGACTTTTTTCTTTTCTTTTGTTTTTCTTTTCAATTGTTATGTCATGTCTTCTCTTTTCTTTTTTCTTTTTTTTTCTTTTTTTTTCATGAATTTATTTTTTTCATTTTCATGATTTTATTTTTTTCATGAATTCATTTTTATCTTCTTGTTTTCCAAAATTAGTGAAAAAATCATGAATATATAAGTTAATAATTATAGTAACTTATATGCAGTATGACAGTTTCACTCGTAGATAACTTGCCATGTGGGATTATATTTCTTCTGTACGACAGTCTTCAGATCTCCTTTTGATGCCGAGACTTTTACTGATACGTCCCGCTAACTTCTCTTCTACTGACATATCATAAATGTCTGTAATAACAATAATACTCAAATATGTATGTATCCGAACATATCAATAATAACATAATTATAACACAATTGTTAATATCAATTACTATAAGCTGTTTCCCGATGGTCTTAAATGTCCTGACCATCAGTTCAGAGTATTCTTATTTGTTCAAGCACCCCTCGTGAGATGTTACATTGTGGATGATTTATAGCTCTACTGTGCTTGACATGTACATTGTTGTATTGTATGCACAATATCACTGCAGTATTGTGATGTATGTACTTGTCTGTTATGTTATATGTGTTTGATGCAAGGCCTGATTGTAAAGAACTGTACTTCATAAATAGTATATGTAACCAGCTAACTATGTATTGTGTCGTTTATGTACAATATAAGGGAAATTATAGACAGAACAAATTTGACAGATTTATATAGAAAGAATTCAGTGTTCACAAATATAATGTCCTTTTGTCGCTGTGTGTAATTCATGTGAACCTAATGGATGTATCTGTCTTGACTTGTTTTATTCTTTCTAAGCTATGTTTCTTCAATGTGTAGAACTGGACAGTGATTAGCATATTTTTGTGTGACATATGTTGTTACTGATTTACAGTGATCTATTTGACGTGTTCTTTCTTTCCGTTCTTCATCGGACATACCCATGCATTTCCAATATCGATTCCAATTTCTAATTTTCACATCCCGTGTTCTTTTGTCAATTTGAGTTTTGGGAACACCTTGTTGTTGCCATTCTGTTATTAAAGCATCTGGATTAGTATAATGTACTTGTGGTACCTTTGGCGAAGTTTCATCATGTCAGTTTAATTTTGTATAATCCACTATATCTGTTTGTCGTGTTTTGGCTGTCTTTTTCGACCAACGCTGTTCCTGTTGTTTTTTCTGTATGTATCCTCCTCCGAAAACATATCATCTCAGCTTGACTCATATCTCCTAGCTGCACAACCGTGTATATGATCTAAGTATAAGCTACTATTGTCTAAGTATGGCACGAAGAATTGTTTAATTATTGGTGTGCTGTCGCTAAATAAAGGACTAATACGCCTAAAATTCTTAATACCAAATGTAACCTTGTCAAGTTCTTCTTGAGTTAAGTTTGATCTTAACGGACATTGTTTATATTCATTATCTATCTAATAATACAATAGTCACATAACAATATTCTGCCTTGGATCAGCAATACTATAATAGCACAATAGTTCTCTCCATGTAACAAATGATCAATACACCAATCGTATTTCTGTAACTATTCATTTTTTCTCCCTTAAGGATAAATCCAACGCTCTTCATTTCTTTCCTATTTATCTCCATGACCAATACTTTCTCCAGCAGGATCATTCTTTTTCTTCAATCAACTTTGTAACATGGTTTCATCGCCCACTGCTCACACATTTATGCAGCGAAGTTAATTCATAATGTTTTCACCTGTCTATTGGTGCTAGTCAGATGCTGATTCTATACAATTATATGACTTAGTATCTATAAATTCACCCTTAACTCTCTGATGGTCATATCTCGGTATCATATCGACTGCCTTAGCGCATCAGTTCAAAGAGAGTTTCCCCAAACCTCTTGGTCTAATCACTTTAGCCAGTCCATAGTGTACCTCCATATTCGTCCAGAGATGTAACGCATCCCTTGGTACAGTTCTAGTGTACTGTTATATCTGCTAGGGGAGTTGCTTCTATTCCAGCACACCGCACCGTACCCTTACATTATGTGTAATTCTTTCTATACCCCTACTACCTATCTCTGCAAGTACCTTTGATAAAAAAAATGGCAATGTTATGATAGCAATTGACCTCACTTCATATAGTAGTCATGATGTCAACTGAACCAAAACCTTGCATGTTTTAACCAAGTTTACAAAATTTATTCACGGGAAAATTTGAACTAACTATGTTGAAATTATGCTTCATCGTAGCCAAATCGATGTCGTGTGTCATTTACCCATACACACGACAACGGTCAGGTGCCGATGCAACATGACTTCACATGTTGTTATCAATCATAAGCTTTATTTTTTAAATCACACTTCCCCCCAACGAAACCATGTTACGTATCATTAGCCCATACACATAACAATAGTCAGTTGTACTGACAATCAAATATAATCAATACCCTGCATAGCGAGTCCCCCGCCACATAACAATTACCCATGTCATATGTCCTAAATGATGTGAACATATTCTGAGAAGAGTCCTCGTCGCCACATAATGATTACCCTCAAAATGTGCCGGCAACACGCCCCTCCCGCTGTAAACCAAAACTCGATCGTGCGAGATTCACTTCGCCAGGTGTTACATCACTGTCTGTTAATTTTCCACTGGACAAATAATTGCCAATTCTATTATAATCAACAACCAAAAATTACCTCTTTACTGAAAATTTATCGCCGTATGGCTTTCATCTGTATCTAAAATACTACTTAAGTCTCAGCCCAGGCCATAATTTTAGGGCCTGTTAAGCCGCACTTTTCACCTCAGGCGCACAATAAAATGTAAACTAGCTGTGACACAAACTACAAACAATATTATTATCAATATACAAGATAATATAATGAAGATGCGTGATACAGATTAATGTACGGGTGCCTGAGACTCTGGAGTGATGATCAAGTTACACACACAACCAAAAGGAATACAACCTTGTGTATTTGGTCCTGGTGATGTTCGCAATGATCTCCAGATGCCAGGACTTTCTCCTTCAGATATTGGCCTTGGTCTTGTGTATCTGCTCCCTGTAAAGTTAGTGTTGTTCTTCAGCTGCAAAGATACGCTCCCTCAGATATTGGCTTCGGTCTGGTCCGCTAGGCTGCAGACTTCAGTTCGTTGACGGAAATATATGTTTATCTTTAGATATATATAGATATATATTTATCTTTATCAAAAAGTTCACGCTGAATATAAAAGCATATTGTATATCCGATCTGAGCAGGCTTTCCTTTGGATGTTTGTATACACTGTCACAGGCGTCACTGTTGACCTTTCGGGCCTAGTCCTATCATTTGAGGCTAGTATCTTCTGAAAAGTGTATATAAATCCATCTCCTGGGTCTGGCATCTACCGAAACGTGTCCCCACTTTTTATATCAAAAGTGCATTGTAGTTAAATCATTGTCCTTCTGTTCTGTTAGTAGGAACGGCTAATCTCTATCGCCATGGGCACAGCTATTTATTCTCTAGTGCTACTATTTGCTAACACGGGCACGAATCTTTATTCTCCGGGCTTAGTATCTACCGGACGGACTCCTCACTTTTTGCTAAAACGTACCTTTCGTTCATTAGCAAAGTTTGGCTCATTCTCTCAAGATTTAGTTTTCTCAATCAAACAACGTGAACTGAATAACAGAACTGGTAAAATGGTCATGAACAACGCCGACAGAATGGCTTAGTTCCGAGTCTATATTTATTTCAGGGCAGTATTCCATGAATTATATAATCTGCAGGTAATCTATAAGATTTAACCTATCACACAGTTCATATCTCTTCAGGGTGTCCCTATTTAATACGACTAAAATCATAGTCCAGCATGTCGTTTGCCCTATCCTATTTACCTACAGAGTTCACACTTCATAGAAATATTGTTAATTAATCTACTCACGCCAGAATTTGCTGCATTATTTGTTGGGTAAGCTTTTTATGATCAGTTGGCTTGGATACCGGCCCATCAATTCCTATTTCATTCTTCTACTTTTGATCCGTGTTTCGTGCCTAATCTCTCTCAGTTCTCAATGCATCTTAGATTATTTCTTTAGTTTATCCTTTCATTATGTCCACCAGATATTAAATCATTCTCCCAGTTCGCTTCTCAAGATCGTGCTCTGATGATGTCTCCGTGCCGTCGTTCCTTCATCTCCGTTGTTATCCGTCTGTTTCTCTCTGACGTCCACGTTTCCTACGTTTTTCCGTGCGCGTTCACTGTCCGTGCCGCACTAGTTGTCGTTTTTGACTTTCCACTCATTGTTGTCAGAGTGCTCCGCATGGCAGTGGCCCGCTTGAGTGAGACTTAGAGAGCCGCCGGGTGAGTGAGTGAATAAGGGAGAGTCAGTTAGTGAGTGAGGGGGAGAATTTGTGAGTATGTGTGTATGTGCGTGTGTGAGTGAGTGTGAGAGCGAGTGAGTGTGCAAGAGAGAGAGACAGTGGGTGAGTGAGAGAGTGCATGAGAAGTTGATGAGTGAGAGAGAGAGAGAGAGAGAGATAGAGAGAGTGGGTGAGTGTGTGTGTGTGTGTACTTGTCTGTGCGAGTAAGAGAGTAAGTTAGTGTGGTTTAGAGAGTAAAAAAGTGAGTGAGAGGGTGAGATTATTTGAGGCAGCGTGTATGTGTGAGTAAGTGTGTGGGTGGATGGGTTGGTGTGTACGTGTGTCCATATGTGTGTATGCGTGTGTTTATGTGTGTTTATGTGGGTGTATGTGTGTGCACGTCTGAATGTGCGTGTGGGTGTGTATGTCTATATGAGTGTAAGTATGTTTATATGTGTGTTTATGTGTGCGTACATGTGTGTGTGTGACTGTATGTATGTGCGTGTGTATATTTGTGTATGTGCGTATATATATATATATATATATATATATATAGATATATATATATATATATGTTCGTGTATGTATGTGCACGTTTGTGTATATGTGTGCATGCATGCAGTGTATGCGAAGGAGTGTGTATTTGTGTGTGTGTGTGTAAGTATGTTCATATGGGTGTGGATGTGTGTATGTGTGCGTGGGGTTGTGTGTGTATTTGCGTGTGTATATTGTGTGTATGCTCGTGTGTGTATGTGTATATGCTTTCGTGTGTATGCGAGGGAGTGTGTATTTGATAGCAAGAGGGTGTGTGTCTGTCTGTGCGTCAGTGAGAGTGAAAGAGAGTGTGATATTGAGTAAATGAAAGATGGAGAGAGTGACTTAATTGGTGAAATCGTGATTGCGAGTGAGAGAGAGAGAGAAAGAGAGAGAGAGAGAGAGAGAGAGAGAGAGAGAGAGAGAGCGAGAGAGAGAGCGAACGAGAGAGAGACAGTGGAAGAATGGATTTGTTAATGTGTGCATGTGTGCGCACATTGTTTGTGAGTGTCTATCGGTGTGTGTTGGTGAGAAGAGATAGAGAGAGACAGAGAAAGAGAGAGAGAGAGATTTAAGCGCACCCATATCATGTAACACCTTATTCCATATATTTTGTGTATTCTCATGTTCACATTACCATTCTGAATGCCATCATTGCAACATGCATTTGACACTGTTTTATTTCCTATGTGAATGCACTATGCACTGATGAACGAAAGGTGAGTGATTGGAAGGGCCGAATGTAAGACGGGCCTGCGTGCCCAATTTGTTACCCTTTGACAATAAAGTTTGTTCGTTCGTTCGTTCGTTCGTTCGTTCGTTCGTTCGTTTGTTCGTTCGTTCGTTCGTTCGTTCTTCTTCTTCTTCTTCTTCTTCTTCTTCTTCTTCTTCTTCTTCTTCTTCTTCTTCTTCTTCTTCTTCTTCTTCTTCTTCTTCTTCTTCTTCTTCTGCTTCTTCTTCTTCAGCATTCCGAGCCATTGAGGTTCTTTGCTGCAGATACCATCCGTCTCCATTCGTCTCTCTGGTGGACCTTCTCTTGCCAGTCGTTGATTCCAAGTGCTTGTAGGTCTGTATATATATATATTATCTCTCCACCGTCTTCTTGGTCTACCTCGGGGTCTACGGTCATTTATTTCCTGATTGTAAGCTAGTTTTGTTTCCCTATTATCTTCCATTCTTTCTATATGCCCCAGCCATTGTAGTCTATTAGTATTAGCCTTCATGATACCAGTGATTAGCGGGGACTTAAACAGTTGTTGTGGCCCGCTTAACTACCGAAAATAGTAGATATGGCCCTCTGCTTGAAAAGCTTGAGAACCACTGATGTAAGTGTATAAATGTTAGTGAGAGAAATCTTGGAAAACAAATATATACATTTTTTTTTTTTTTGGACTGGCGGTGTGTGTCAAGGTGTGGGTTGGATATGAGTGGAAGTTACACTTGCACGAGTGTTTGGAGAATACGTAAAACACGTATTGTGAGTGCTAAGGAGAGAGAACTCTCCTGTGTGAACGGGGAGTACGGCTTTAGACACTGTCGAGGTTAGACGTGTTTAAGAAGTGCGAGAATGGCATCCGTCTATTGCCTTTGTGTATGATATGTTTTAGAAGAGTGTTAGTAATGCTTATTTTATTTGAGTATAACTGTGCCACGAGCTTTGCATGATGATTCGATTGTATATGCGAAAATGTACATTAAGTGATAGAAACTAGCGTGGACTTTGGTTGTGCCCTTCATTTGGACGTGTGGTGTTCAACTTTAGATAGTCCAATGCAGAGTATAATTACATCACTGAATGCCAATCATGGGTCCACCTTGCTGAGAGAATAACAATAAACAGAAGTCGGTTTTATATATATATTTCTCTGGAAAAGATAGTATTCCACCTGAACGTTTGAAATGTAGCGGGGGGTACGGGGTGTCAGGCATTGGTAGCACCTTTGGTAAGGATGACTCTTATGTCCTTTTCAGGACTCATCCCCCACTGGTCCAAGCCTGACACCCAACTCGTGCCTGTGGCTCCTAGTACCTGACAGCATGCGATAGCGGCCACCCTCCGGGCAACAGCTGTAAGAGGCTGGCTAAACCAGGCATGGGTAGCCGATTTGGTGTCAAACCAAACGGTAAACTAGGGTATGCCAGAGTAGGCACGGACACCACCTCTTGGAGTGGCATTATTGGAAAGCATGGAGTCGGAAATTGTAACAGCAATGGAGTCCTCCTCCTTCAGACATGTGCCGAACATGATCTCCTGATTACGAACACAATTGTCTGTCTCCCCATGAGAAATAGGACATTGTGGATGCACCCTCACTGGAAACACTGGCACCTCATTGACTATTTCATCGTCAGGAGGAGTGACAGACAAGACGTCCATGTGTGGTGCCCGATGTTGGACAGACCATCGTCTCATTGTCTCGAAAATAAACATTCACATTAGGCCACCACGGCGTCCTCAAGGGGTGAAAATGCAAAAAAAAAGCTAAATGTCACCCGCCTAAACAGCAAGAAAATGCAGCAGTCGTTTGAAAATATGCTGGAAGACCGCCTCAAGCCCAATGCTGCAGCTAAACAGGATACAGAAACAGAATGGAGAGCCCTAAAGGACATAATTTACAACACTGCTATGGAAATCCTGGGTCCAGCCCCCCGAAAGCATAAAGACTGGTTTGATGAAAATTCCGAAGACATCAACCAATTGCTGGCCGAGAAACATCTTCTCCTCAAGGCACATTTGAATGACCCGAAGTCAACATAGAACAAATATGCCTTCAAGAACATTCAGAGATTAGTGCAGCAGAAACTTCGGCACATGTGGGACTCCTGGCTGAGCAGCAAAGCTGATGAAATTCAGGGCTTTGCTGACAGACATGATATGAAAAACTTCTACGACTCACTGAAAGCGGTTTATGGTCCTACATCACCAGGCATAGTTCCCCTCCTCAGTGCAGATGGGGGAACATTGTTCACCGATAAGAAAGAAATCCTTCAACGCTGGGCAGAGCATTTCAGCAACATCTTAAATGCAACTTCCTTCTTCGATGATGAAACCATCAACTGCCTTCCTTAAGTTCCCACAAATGAGACACTTGATGACCTGCCAACCATAGTGGAAGTAAACAAAGCCATCCAGCAACTCTCCATCGACAAGGCACCTGGTCCTGACTCCATCCCAGCAGAGATATACAAGGCAGATGGGCCGATCCTAACAGAGCAGCTTCACCAAGTCTTTACAAACATATGGGTGAACGAGACCATGCCACAAGATTTCAAGGACGCGTCAATAGTCCACCTTTACAAACGTAAAGGAAACCGCCAATCCTGTGACAACCACCGAGGCATCTCCTTGCTTTCAATTGCAGGGAAGATACTCGCCAGAATTCTTCTCAATCGCCTCACAGCCCATCTCGATCAAAGTCCTCTTCCTGAGAGTCAATGTGGCTTCAAAAAAGAACGTGGAACTGTTGACATGATTTTCGCTGCAAGGCAGCTGCAAGAGAAATGTCAGGAACAGAACTGCGAAATGTTCTCCACTTTCATTGACCTTACCAAGGCTTTTGATACAGTCAGCAGAGAAGGACTGTGGAAGATTATGGCAAAATATGGCTGTCCACGAAAGTTTGTCCAAATAGTGCGGCTATTTCATGATGGCATGCAGGCAAGAGTACAGGAAAATGGTGAACTGTCTGAACCCTTTCCTGTCACCAATGGAGTGAAGCAAGGATGTGTCCTGGCACCAACACTGTTCAGCCTCATGTTTTCAGCCATGTTGATGAATGCCTTCGAGAACGATGACATTGGAATAGCCATCAACTACCGTATGGATGGAAAGTTATTCAATCTCAGAAGGCTGAAAGCTAAAACCAAAATTAACAGCGACACCGTCAGAGAGCCCTCGTGTTTGCTGATGATTGCGCTCTATACGCCAACTCAGAGGAGGACATGCAACACAATAATTCAGCTTTCTCACATGCCTGTGCCAATTTTAGGCTCAGTATCAACTTGGAGAAGACTGTAGTTATGTACCAGCCAGCTCCAGGGAATAATCACACTGTGCCGAATATCAAAGTGAATGATCATAGACTAAGTGTTGTGGACAAATTCACCTATCTTGGCAGCACTGTGTCACAAGCTGTCACAATTGATGACGAAGTGAATGCAAGAATCTCCAAGGCCAGTCCGGCCTTTGGCAGACTGTACAAGAATGTATGGGACAGAACTGGAATAAGCCTGCGAACAAAGTAAAAGTCTACAAAGCAGTTGTATTTTCCACACTACTATATGCTTGTGAAACCTGGACTGTTTATCAGCGACACGCAAGGAAATTAAACCACGGCCACACAGTCTGCCTAAGGAAGCTACTGAAGATTAAATGGCAAGACAAGATTCCAGACACTGAAGTCCTAGAAAGAGCGTCCATGCCCAGTATCCACACTCTACTGATGAAGAATCAGATTCGCTGGGCTGGTCACTTGACTCGCGTGCCAGATCACAGGCTCCCTAAACGAATTTTTTACAGCGAACTGCGCTGTGGTAAACACTTCCAAGGTGGCCAGAGGAAACGCTTTAAAGACACTCTGAAAATCTCACTGAATGCTTTTGGAATTCCTCATGACACCTGGGAGGCTGCAGCCAGAGACCGAAATTCGTGGCGTGCATCATTACACAAGCGTCCAGTCATATGTGAGGCAACCAGGACTGCAAGAGATGTGAAGAAAAGGCAGGAAAGAAACACCAGTACAGGAAATCCTCCTCCAGAAACGTCAAGGATTCTTTTCCCACATTGTCAAAGAACATTTCGAGCCAAATAGGCCTTATCAGTGTGGGGTGGTTAATATAATAAATTAGAATAAGGACAAGTTCGCTAGGAGTATTCGGTATGAATGGGGTCTAAATCCCAAACGCGCCCTCTATACGAAATAATATACTGGCTCGTGAAACTTCCAAGCATTGAATATATATATATATATATATATATATATATATATATATATATATATATATATATATATATATATATATATATATATATATATATATATATATATATATATATATATATATATATAATAGAATGTCTGTCTGTCTGTCTGTATGTATGTCCTTTATGCGTTCGCGAACGGTCCATCCGATTGAGATGAAATTTTCTACACGTCTTCTTCTCATTCCGGTGCTGCCAACTGTCATAGTTTGTTAGTGTACAAACAGTTATTTACTTAATATTATTTAATATTTTAATTTACATTATAATTTATATATAGCAAGGGGACATAACTTTTAATAGCATTGCTATATATGTAAAATTGTTGCATATTTCTCAAATAGGTGGACCTTTTCGCTACAGTTATCTACAGGCATATGCGTTATAATCCTCCTCCTCCTCCCACTCCTCCCCCATCCTCCTTCTCCTCCCCCTCCTCCTCCCCTTCCCCTTCCTCCTATCCTCTTCCTCCTCCCCTCCTCCTCCCTCCTCCTCCTCCCCGTCCTCCCCCTCCTCCTTCTCCTTCTCCACCTCCTTCTACTTCCCCCCTCCTCCTCCCCCTTCTCCTCCTACTCCTCTTCTCCTCCTTCTCCTCCTCCTCCCTCTTCCTCCTCCTCCTCCCATCCTCCTCTACTCCCCTCCCCCTCCTCCCCATCCTCCTCCTCCCCCTCCTCCTCCTCCTCCTCCTTTTTCTTCTTCTGCTGCTGCTGCTGCTGCTGCTGCCGCTCCATTTACCCAAGTTAATTGTTGGGGGAAGATGGAAAGATCTTTCAAGTGCTCTTTCTAATGGGAACGGGAACCTGAGCAGGGGACGAATATGAATTAAATAAGATGCTTCCCGCCAGGTGCTGGGCGAAGCCGGGCCGGGTCAGCTAGTATATATATATATCTTATATATAAATTAGGATGTATGTATGTAAATATGTATGTCCTTTATACGTTCGCGAACGGTCCATCCGATTGAGATGAAATTTTCTACACGTCTTCCTTTCATTCTTCTTCGTTCATCCGGAGTTTTTTTTTTCCGGATGTGAATGCGTTGTGCCTGTTTACAGCAGAGCTGCGTTCTTGCGCCGTTAGGCCGACACATCCGACTTCTGCGGGCATTTGTTGACCGGGTTAACATTCCCGGGGGTTTCTTAGGACGTTTGACTCTCACTGTTGTGGTGTTATCCCCCATCCCATCTGGTCCATATAGAACAGCCAAAGATCCTGGTCAGCCCTCAAGGGAAGGCAGGGGCAGACCATGGGCATTCCCCGCCATCCAAGGAGGCTTCCATACTTGCAGAGCCGATACATAGCGCTCTGGTACTGGGCTCACCCAAGGAATCGTCACGTCCTGCACATGGCTGCTTAGCCTCACTTCCATATATTGGGCCTTCCGTTCACCATAGGCTGTTCTTCCGGAAACCAGAAGTATGCAGTCTGCAGATGACATCCACACAGTGAGCTTTCGATTCGGACTTTCCATGTAATGGATTTGCTATCCAAGCAATATTCCATTTCGTGCCACTAGGACACTTTTCCACCTTTTATGAAGCCCACACAGTGGGCTTTTGATTCGGACTTTCCACGTAATGGATTTGCTATCCAAGCAATATTCCATTTCATGCCACTAGGACACTTTTCCACCTTTTATGAAGCCCACACAATGGGCTTTTGATTCGGACTTTCCACGTAATGGATTTGCTATCCAAGCAATATTCCATTTCGTGCCACTAGGACACTTTTCCACCTTTTATGAAGCCCACACAGCGAGCTTTCGATTTGGACTTTCCACATAATGGATTTGCTATCCAAGCAATATTCCATTTCATGCCTCTGGGTCTTCATGCACCTTTAAATGTCAACCTGTATGTAGTTAAAGTAAGCTGCGGTCAACTTTAGCTTGTTGATATCTCCATAGAGCTTGTCCTCAAATGAAGCAGGTGTGGGCCAACATATCTTTCTCTGTTCTGCATACGTTGGGCAATCCTGCAGCAAATGTTTTGCTGTCATTTTTCCAGTTCTACAATTACATTCATCGGTATCTCCTATCTTTAGTTTATTGAACAAGTGGTATTTCAGCCTGTTATGTCCTGTGCGGAGTCTGAAGATTGCTACTTGTTCTCTTCGGTCGAGTTTGTAATATGCATCATCCTTCTGATGGCCTGGATGCTCTGATTCCCATTTGGTTCTATAAGTGCTTTTTATCAACCTCTTTGCCTCATTATAGGTTATGTCTATGTCAGGCTGTGGTAGTCGTCCGCCCTCTTTTGCCAGTCTGTCAGCCTCTTCGTTTCCAGGTATACTGCAATGTGATGGGATCCACTGTATTACAACTTTTTTGGATTTCTGGCATAGACCATGGAGTGCTGCTCTTAGGTCAGTTAGTTCTGTGCTGTTATTGCTCTTCAGTATTGAGACAGCTGACTTTGCATCTGTGAAGATAGCTATTTGCTTCTCTTTATTTTCCTCCATCAGGAGCATTTCTGCTGCAGTTTTCAGAGCCACTACCTCCGCTTTGAAGTTATTTGAAAATTTTCCAGTTGCCATTGAATGTGTTTTTTTCGCTCCATTTTTTAAATTTAGGAGAATTCCTCCTCCTCCATTCTCTACTGAATTTTTGGCTGATCCATCTGTATATGCATGGGTCCAATTCCTGCTTGGGTAATGTTCTTTTATGTAGTTTAGGGTTATTTCTCTTCTTTCGGTTTCATGCTGAGTGTTCTTTTTCTCAATACCAGGAATGTTTTCTATCATCTCAGGCAGTTGCTGCTGTCTCCAAGCTGGGAACTTGTGTGCATTGTATATGGGCTTGACTGTTGATATGTTAAGTATAGGATCTGCCCTAATCCTTCGTTTTGCAGTTTCTACAAAGTTGCTACGTTTCAGTCTTACCTTTCCAAAACCATTAAATCTGTTATAAAATTCTAAATTTTTCTGCTTGTTGCTGGGCTCTGCTATCTCTTCTATCCTGCATTGGTTGTAAACAAGTGATCTTTTCTAGTTCATTAATAGGCGTTGTCTTCAGGCTTCCAGTTATGATTCGCATTCCTTGGTTTTGGACTCTACTTATTTTGTTAAAGTTTGACTTAGCTGCTGTTGCCCAAGCTGCAATGCCATATTCCAGTACTGGCCTCACCCGTCCAGTATATAACTTCTTGAGAACTTTCTCATCTGCTCCCCACGTTGTACCAGCAAGCTTTTTCATGATTGCCATTCTCTGCCTTGCTCTTGTTCGATTTTTCTCAACCTGTGTCTTCCATGTCAGGCGACGATCAAAGGTGACTCCTAGATAGTTTGGATTTTCTTCATGGCGCAATATTTTTCCATTCAATACCAGCTTAGGTTGCTGAGTTTTATTTGAGAGGGAGAACACTGTGCATGTTGTTTTCTCCTCACTTATCTTCACTAGCCATGATTTTGACCAGTCCTCTAGCGCTAATAAGGCTTGCTGTATTCTGCTGTTAGCTGTACTAATATATTCTTCAGATGTCCATATGGCTAGGTCATCTGCAAAGGAGGATGTGTGTACTCTGGCTGGAAAATTTTCTGTGATGTCATTTATATATGCTAGGAATAATGTTGGTGAAAGAACTCCTCCTTGGGGGACACCTTGCTCCAGCAGCATCATTTTGCTTGTTTGTCCTTGTACTTTTGTCCTGGCAGTTCTGTTCTCAAGGTAGTGGCTGATCCATTTATACATTTTTCCACAAACATGCATGTTTTGCAGTTTTACTTTCAGTCCTTCCTTCCATACTTTATCAAATGCTTTTTCTAAATCTATCCAGACTGCTAGTGTGTGCTTTTTCTCTTGGAAGGCATCCTCTATTTCCTAAGCTATATAGGTAATTTGATCTTCAGTGGATCTGTACTTTCTGAATCCTGCTTGGTGTGGTGTTAAGAGTTTGTTTTCTTCCAGATGCCATGTTAGCCTGCCATTGATAATGCGTTCCATTAATTTTCCTACACAGCTAAGTAGACTGATAGGTCGATAGCCATTTGGTTCTTCCAGGTCTTTTCCTTTCTTTGGGACTGGTATTAGTATAGCTTCCTTCCATGCCTGTGGGACTATTCCTCTCTTCCAGCTGTTATTTAGGACTGCTAGTAGTTTCTTCTTTGCCTTGGTGCCTAGTCCTATTAGCATTTCATTTGTGATTCCATCCTTTCCTGGTGATTTCTTCTTTTTTAGGGTATTCATTGCCTGTTCCATTTCTTCCATTGTTAGATTTGCCATCATATATTCTGCTGCTGTCTCTGTATTTCTATGATGTATCTGTTTGTCTTTGATTGCTTTCTTCTGTTCGGTTGTAATATCAATGTGGTTTGCATTTGCATAGTGTTCCATTAGTGCATTTGCAGCCTTTTTTCCTGTAAGCAAGGCATTTCCTTGTTTAATTGTTATTTGTTTGTTTCTAGGTCCTTCATTGTTCATGGCTTTCACTAGTTTCCATAGTTTGTTTCCATCCCTGTCAAAATTCAGGTTTTCTGTTTTTTCCCTCCAACAATCTCTTGTTGTTTGATTTACTGTTCTTTTATATTTTGCTGAGATGGCTTTGAGAGAGATATTCGCTTCAATTGTTTGTTCTCTCTCTGCTGTCTTCCTGGCATCTTCAACTTTGTCCTCCAAACTTTGTAGTTCTTCAGTCCAGTATGGTTTGTAATTTTTCCTCGCTCCTCTAGGAATGGACTCAGTGGCTGCCTGTATTATCGCTCTGTTTAGACTTTCCACCATTTGCTTTATGTTGCCATATCGTGTATTTATGTTTTCACAATATTTGTCTGTTAGTATGGCAAATCTGTCCCAATCTGCTCGTTTGTAATTCCAGCGGGGCAAGGGCTTTTGCTCCTGTGGAACATACTCCATATTCATTACAAGCTTGATTGGTCTGTGGTCACTACCTGCTAATTGGTCCAGCACATGGCGATCGATTTTGTGGAGGATGTCTCCTGTGCAGAAAGCTAAGTCTGGAGTAGAAGTGGTAAGCCATCTTCTGGAGTAGAAGCTCGGTGTGTCATCCGCTTTGTTGAGTAGATGGAGATTTGAGTCTATTTCCCAGTCCTCCAATTCATCTCCTCTTTTGTCAGTATCTGGGTATCCCCATCTTTCTGAACGGCTATTAAAGTCTCCGACAATAATGCAGTTTGTGTCAGTTATTTTCATGTTTGAGAGTGTAAGGTCCTTATCTGCTGGGCTATACAGATTGTAGATTCTTATTTTCAAGTCCTTTATCATTATATCAACACCTATAATTTCCGTTTGGTTGTCAGAGATCACAGATACTTCGCTGCAAGGTATTGTATTTCGTGTAAGTATTAGAACTCCTCCTTTGTGTCCTTCGCGGTCGAAACGTGTGGCCTGATATCCTCTGACTGAGAATTTGTGATTGGCGTTGAGGTGTGTCTCTTGAATGCATGCCACATCTATTCTATCTTTATGAAGACGCTGTGTTAGGGAGTCTTTCTTCTTGTAAACTCCTTCGGCATTCCACTGTAGTATGTTGAGTGTCCGGGGTATTTGGTCAATAGCTCTTAACCTACTCCTCTGTGCCTTGACTCCACAGCACAGGGGAAGGTGACCACCAGTAGTCATGGGTGGACCCCCTCGAGGCAGGGGGCCCGGCACTATCGCCGCCTGATGGGACTTCACGGGATTAGCACCATAACGATTAATTTTGATTTGTGACATCATGAATTAAGTTACGTTGCACTGCTTTGTCAAGCCTGTGGCTCAGTACATCCGATTTCGACAAGCATTTATTCGGGATGCTTTCCCTAGCCTTTGACTGTCCCCAGTCTACCTACAAGGCAGCAGGTTTTACGTTGCACTGCTTTGTCAAGCCTGTGGCTCAGTACATCCGATTTCGACAAGCATTTATTCGGGGTGCTTTCCCTAGCCTTTGACTGTCCCCAGTCTACCTACAAGGCAGCAGGTTTGTGTGTCTCTTCGTCTGGTCCCTCTCCCTTGACCTGTCCGACATGGGTGGCCCTACCAGTAGCTGTGCTACCGTCGGCATAGCTCTTGGGGTCATTGGGACGCTCAAGCCCCTCTACCTCATCACGGTGGACACACAGCAGAGGGGCCTTTCATTCCAGCGCTGCCAACTGTCGTATTTTTTTTTCTTCTTCCTCCTCCTCCCTCCTCCCCCTCCCAGAATACGTACGTAAATATATGATGATGAAAGAATCCCCGAACCAAAACGCTTGAAAAAGCGAAGAAAATGACGTGACTACACAGAATCGTCACACGGCAATCATCATCATCATCATCATCAAGTGCCGTGCCGGCTGGCGTAGGCGTTCATGGCTATCCGTAGATCTCGGTCTTTGGTTTTCTGGATCAACTCTGCTGCAATATCTCCCTCTTCCTCCTCCATCCTACTCCCTCCTCCTCCCTTCACCTCCTCCTCCACCCTCTACCTCCTCCTCCACCCTCTACCTCCTTCCTCCACCCTCCTCCTCCTTCCACCTCCTCTTCCACCTCCCTTTCCTTCCTCCCCTCCTCATTTCCTTCCTCCTCCCTCCTCCATCTCTCTCCTCCCTCCTTCTCCCTCCGCCTCCTCTCCCTCTCCTCCCTCCTTCCCTCCTCCCTCCTCCTCCTTCTCCTCCTCCCTCCTTCTCCCTCCTCCTCCTCTCCCCTCCTCCAATTCCTACCCTCTTCCGCTTCCCCTCCCCCTCCTCCCTCTCCCTCCTCTTCCTCCTCCATCCTCCTCCTCCCTCTTCCTCCTCCTCCTCCCCCTTCCTCCTCCTCCCTCCTCCTCCCTCTTCCTCCTCCTACCTCCTCCTCCTCTCTCCTCCTCCCTCCTCCCTTTTCCTCCCTCCTCCTCCTCTACCTAATCCCTCCTCCTCCTTCCTCCACATACCTCCTCCTCCTCTCCCCTCCTCCTCCTCCTACCCTCTTCCTCTTCCCCTCCCCCTCCTCCCTCTCCCTCCTCTTCCTCCCCCATCCTCCTCCTCCCTCTTCCTCCTCCTCCCTCTTCCTCCTCCTCCCTCCTCCTTCCTTTTCCTCCTCCTCCTACCTCCTCCCTCCTCCTCCTCTCTCCTCCTCCTCCTACCTCCTCCCTCCTCCTCCTCTCTCCTCCTCTCTCCTCCCTTTTCCTCTTTCCTCCTCCTCCCTCTACCTCCTCCCTCCTTCCTCCCTCCACATCCTTCTCTCCCTCCACATCCTCCTCCTACCCATCCTCCTCCCATCCTCATCATTCCTCCTCCTCCCCCTCCTTCTATTCCCTCCTCCTTCTCCCTCCTCTTCTAACCTCTTCCTCCCTCCTCTTCTCCCTCCACCTCCTCCCTCCACTCCTCCTCTCCTCCTCCTCTCTCCTCCTCCTCCTCTCTCCTCCTCCTCCTCCTCCCTCCTCCTCCTCCTCCTTCCTCACTTCTCCTCCCTCCTTCTCACACCTCCCTCCTCCCCTCCCCTCCTCCTGCGTTCTCCTCCTCCCTCCTCCTCCTTCTTCTCCCTCTTCCTCTTCCCTCTCCTCCTCCTCCTCCCTCCTCCTCCCTCCTCCTCCTCCTTCTCCCTCCTCCTAATACCTCCTCCTCTCTCCTCCTCCTTCCTCCTCCTCCCTCCTCCTCCCTCCTCCTCCTCTTCCTCCTCCTCCCTCCCTCCTCCTCCTTCTCCTCTTTCCCCCCTACTCCTCCTAATCCATCCTCCTCCCTCCTATTCCTCCTCCTCCCTCCTATTCCTCCCTACTCCTACTCCTCCCTCCTCCTCCTCTCTCCGCCTATCTCTTCCTCCTCCTCTCCTCTCTCTCTTCTCCGCCTATCTCTTCCTCCTCCCTCCTCCTCCCTCTTCCTCCTACCTCCTCCCTCCTCCTCCTCTCTCCTCCTCCTTCCTCTCTTTTCCTCCCTCCTTCTCTTCCCTCCTCCTCCCTCCTCCTCCTTCCTTCACATCACTCCTCATCATTCTTCCTCCTCCTCCTTCTCCCCCTCCTCCTTCTCCCCTCCTCCCTCCTCCTTCTCCCCCTCCTTCTACCTCTTCCTCCCTCCTAATTCTCCCTCCACCTCCTCCGTCCTCCTCCTCTCTTCTCCTCCTCCTCCCTCCTCCTCCCTCCTCCTCCCTCTCCTTCCTCCTCCCCTCCTCCCTCCTCCTCCTTCTCCCTCCTACTCCTCTCTACTCCTCCTCTCTCCTCCTCCTTCCTCCTCCTCCTTCTTCCTCCTCCTCCCTCCTCCTTCTCCTCTTTCCCCCTCCTCCTCTCTCCTCCCTTTTCCTCCCTCCTCCTCCTCCCTCTACCTTATCCCTTCTCCTCCCTCCTCTCCTTCCTCCACATCCCTCTTCATCATCTCCCCTCCTCCTACACTCTTCCTCTTCCCCTCCCCTCCTCCCTCAACATCCTCTTCCTGCTCCATCCTCCTCCTCCCGTCTTCCTCCTCCTCCCTCTTCCTCCTCCTCCCTCCTCCTTCCTTTCCTCCTCCTACCTCCTCCCTCCTCCTCCTCTCTCTTCCCTCCTCCTCCCTCCTCTTCCTTCCTCCACATCCCTCCTCCTCCCTCTTCCTCCTCCTCCCTCCTCATCATTCCTCCTCTCCCTCCTTCTCCTCCTATCTACCTCTTCCTCCCTCCTCCTCCTCCCTCCTACTCCTCCCTCCTTCTCCCTCTTCCTCCTCCCTCCTCCTCCCCTCCTCCCTCTTCCTCCTCCTCCTTCTCCCTCCTCCTCCCTTCTCCTCCTCTCTCCTCCTCCTCTCTCCTCCTTCCTCCTCCTTCCTCCTCCTCCCTCTTCCTCCTCCTCCCTCCTCCTCCTTCTCCTTTTTCCAACTACTCCTTCTTATCCCTCCTCCTCCCTCCTCCTCCCTCCTATTCCTCCCTACTCTTCCTCCCTCGTCCTCTCTCCGCCTATCTCTTCCTCCCTCCTCCTCCTCCCTCCTCCACCCTCCTCCACCTTCTTCCTCCTCCCTCCTCCTACTCCTCCTTTTTCTTCTTCTTCTGCTGCTGCTGCTGCCGCTGCTCCATTTACCCACGTTAATTTTTGGGGGAATATGTAAAGATCTTTCAAGTGCTCTTTCTAATGCTTTTTGTAAGTTGGTCTTCGTTTATCTAAGGTTGTTCTAACCGCAACCAATAAATGATTAGACAGACAGGCAGACAGACAGACAGACAGAGAGGGAGGGACAGACAGACAGACAGACAGACAGACAGACAGACAGACAGACAGACAGATAGTCGGGAACGGGAACTTATATGAATTAAATGAGATGCTCCCCATCAGAGGCTGGGAGAAGCCGGGCGGGGTCAGACAGGCAGACAGACAGACAGACAGACAGACAGACAGACAGACTGACAGATAGTCGGGAACGGGAACGGGAGCTTATATGACTACTTATATGAATTAAATGAGATGCTCCACACCAGGAGCTAGGCGATGCCGGGCAGGGTCAGACAGACAGACAAACAGACAGACAGACAGACAGACAGACAGACAGACAGACAGACAGACAGACAGACAGACAGACAGTCGGGAACGGGAACGGGAGCTTATATGACTACTTATATGAATTAAATGAGATGCTCCCCACCAGGGACTGGGCGAAGCCGGGCCGGGTCTGCTAGTATATATATATAAACAATGACAAGTATCCACTATCATGCACATCCACAATATTACGTAGACAGATTGGGAACAATCACTGTTAGACAAAACACTGCATTTCATAACAGAGGGAAAACACCCGCTGTTAGACAAAAATACCACATTGAATCACTGTATCACATAACAGTAATCATAACTGGACTATAAACATCAACTTTGGAACAACATGTGTACAATGAAGTAACTTCAAGGCTTGGTTAAACCAAACAAACAAACAACTGTATTGTGAAAACATTTGGGGTCCTGGACAAACCCTGTTGGCTGACTCATGGCCACATACATGAAAGCAATGATCACATTCAGGTAATGCACACAAATTATACAACCATTACAGAAGTCCCCCAAAATCCCCCAAAAAGGTTCACATCAAATACATGTGTCACACACAAAACACAGTAAATAATCCATCGTCATCATCATCAATTGCCGTGCCGGCTGGCGTAGGCGTTCATGGCTCTCCACAGATCTCGGTCTTTGGTTTTCTGGATCAACTCTGCTGCTGATATTCCTCCATGCCACCGTCTCAATCCATCCAGCATCACTTCTCTTGGTCTACCTCTGCCTCTCTTCCCCTCGATCTTTCCAGTTGTTACGATGTTCTCCAATGCCTCTCTTCTCATCACATGACCGAAGAAAGATGTTTGTCTCTGTCTTATTGTTGTATATAATGTTCTAGTTTCATTAGCCTGTTTCAGGCAGTCGTCGTTAGTTACTCTGGCAGTCCAAGGAATTCGCAACATTTGTCTCAGGAACCACATCTCTGTTGCTTCTAATTTCTTCTTAATGTGTTCATTTACATTCCAAGATTCACTGCCATACAGCAAAACTGGTTCTACATAGCATTTCAGCACTCTCTTTCTTACATTCAGTGATAGTGACTTATTGCATAAGATACTCTTCATTTTCTGAAATGCGGCTTTTGCCTGCCCTATTCTGCTCCTAACCTCTGTTGTACATCTTCCATCTGATGTTATAAGTGCCCCTAGGTATCTAAAATTATCAACTTGGTTAAGGATTTTCCCTTCTATTTCTATGTCACATTTTGGTGTCACCATTTTCTTTGATATTACCATTGTTACTGTTTTCTTGATATTCAAGGAGAGTCCTTTCCTTGCACTCTCTGTTACTACAACGTCTAATAATTGCTGTAGGTCTGTTGAATTATCCGCCACCAATACTGTGTCATCTGCATAGCGTATATTATTTATATTATAACCTCCAACTAGTATTCCTGGCATCTCTTTGATCTCTCTCATTATTACTTCGCTATACAGGGAGAACAGATCTTGTGGAAGACACACCCTTGTCGTACTCCTAGCTTTATCTGTTCGTAACTACCCTCTTAATTTGCCATTTTAATTGCTGCTACTTGGTTCCAGTAAACATTCTTTATTATTCTTAAATCTTTTCCATCAGTGTTGATATCTTCCAAAATTTTAATCAGTTCATCATGTTTTACTTTATCAAATGCCTTAGTATAATCTATGAAGCACAAATATATGTCTCTCTGTTTCTCTATTGATCTTTCTATTAGTGTCCGTAATGTATAAATTGCATTGTTTGTGCCCTTTCCTTCCACAAATCCATACTGTTCTTCACTAATTTCCATTTTTATTTTCTTTTTGGTTCTTCTCATTATGATTCTGAGTAGAAGCTTAGTGATATGGTTTATAAGGTTAATTGTACGAAAATCTTCACAATCAATTGCTCCTGATCTTTTTGGTATAGTTATAAATACAGATTTCAGCATATCACTGGGTAAATATCCACTGCTGTAAATATCATTCAACATTTTGGTTAATATATCTACTCCAAATTCTCCAAATACTTCTAATTCTTCTATTGTGATTTCATCTGGCCCAGCTGTTTTTCCTTTCTTCATACGTTTCATAGCGTCAGCGACTTCTTCTTTCAGAATAGGTGGACCTTCTAAGTTACTATCTTCTGTTAATTCTCCCCTTTCTCCTTCATATAATTCTCTTATATACTCATTCCACCTCTTCATTATAGCATCTTCCTCTACTATTATCTTTCCTGTATCTTTAATGGAATATAATTAAATTTTTTTGCATTGCTCGTTTAACCAACTTTCTTTAGCCTTCCCACATTAATCTTTTATTTCTTTATTTATCTTAGTGTATTCTTGTTTGTCATTTTTACTCTGTTTTATTTTGTCCATCAGTTTTAAGATATCATCATTCATCCATTTTTTCTTAGCTATTTTGCCTCTCTCCGGTAATACTTCTTTGCTAGTTTGATGGATGGAGTCCCTTAACATTAGCATACAAAAGTTCAAGTATATAAAGCTTGTGTTGTTAGCACCCTACTCTATGGATCTGAATCCTGGACCCTGTACTCAAGACAGGAAAGAAAGTTGAACTCCTTCCCTATGAGATGTCTGAGACGTATCCTGGGCATATCATGGAAAGACCACATAACAAACAAACATGTGCTTGAAAGAGCAGATATTACCACAGTGTACTCGCTCCCCAAGCAGAGACGCCTCCGGTGGCTGGGCCACGTATCTCGAATGGAGGATGAACGTATTCCCAAAGATCTCCTATACGGATAACTAGCAACAGGAAAGAGGCCAACCGGAAGATCCCAAATGCAATATAGGGATGCGTGTAGACAAGATATGAAAACCCTTGGCATAGACCCAGACACGTGGGAAAGAGTTGCAACAGACAGATGTTCCTGGAGAAGAGATGTACGAAACGTACTGGTGTCATTTGAGTGCAATTTCATCCAACAAACTGAGGATTGGCGGCACAGGCTTAAAACGCAGTCACTTACTGCGGGACTTGCCTCGTCTTACAGATGCGGAAACTGTAACAGAGATTGTCACTCTCGCATTGGACTATACAGTCACCAGCGGTGCTGTCAGGTACCTCCCCAGCGGCACAACTCTATAGTCCTTCAGGACTGAAAGAGACATTATATATATATATATATATATATATATATATATATATATATATATATATATATATATATATATATATATATATATATAATATATATATATATATATATATATACCCACTCACAATGAAAAACATTAAATCCGTCAATCATTCATACTCTCTCTCTCTCTCTCTCTCTCTCTCTCTCTCTCTCTCTCTCTCTCTCTCTCTCTCTCTCTCTCTCTCATTTTAACGTTGGCAATATATTACAGCCCCCCTCCCAAAGCCTTGGATAGACGTATACAAAGCAAGCTTAGCTCAACTGTGGAACAATCTTCCACAAGAAATCAAAGACATCTCGAGTCAGTATACATAAAATCGCAAATTAATCAAACATTATCTCAGTACAGATTACCTTCCCTCTTAATAATAATAATAATAATAATAATAATAATAATAATAATAATAATAATAATAATAATAATAATAATAATAATAATAAACCCTAGTATAGCCGCCTGTCCCCTTTTGAAAAACAGTATGTTCCCAATAGCTAATAGCCACTGCCTCATTGTTCATTTATTTTAATGAGTTATGTAGTAGTGATTTTTGCATTTCCCCTATGCCTTTATAATGAATATCTTTTATATTGTTTTTGTTCTCAGTTAGCCTCGAATGATGTGTGCATGAAATAATGTATGAAAGAGAGTGATAAAAGGGCAGAATATTTGACGGACCTGCGTGCCCAGTTCCTAACCCCTTGGAAATAACGTTTGTTTGTTCGTTCCTTCGTTCTTTCTCTCATTCACTCTGCCCATATAAATTCAACCATACATAAAAACCACGCATGCATACGCACTCTCCTTAAAAGAGTCACTCAAATTAATATACACAGACTCCCCCACATACATTGACAAGAGTTATCGGCATCCACACATTAATGGAAAAATATAGTATGCGTTATATATATATATATATATATATATATATATATATATATATATATATATATATATATATATATATATATATATATATATATATATATATATATATATATATATATATGTATATATATAAACGGGGAAGCTTCTCATTGAATTCATCTAAGTAGTCATTATACATTCAAATACATTTCTCTAAGCGCACAGAATACGCGTTCGGCCCCTGCTCATGTTCCCGTTCCCGTTGCTCGTCTGTTTCTGATGCTCCCGTTGCTCGTCTATTTCTGATGCTCCTGTTCCCGTTCCCGTCGCTCTTCTGTTTCTGATGCAAGCCGAGCGGCTAATTGTACAGCCAGTCAAGCTCGATAATCAGCACGCCGAGTGAACGGCAGTTGAGAACGGCACATGGCCGATGTCAAGGGCAAGTAAGACCGTAAGTTGACGCTAGAGATAACAATTGCATAAGAACTATACTTCAGTGTTGAACATTGTTTAGACTGTTATATATTCATCGCATGTCAGCCCGCACCTGTCGGCAATTGATTGTTACGACGTGCGGCGATGATTGTCAATAATAAATACCGAAGAATGGCAAGGACATTGGCTTGTTTGCTATTTTCATGTGATACATGTTCCTGCTTACTTCTGTCACCGTGGCTGAACAGACGAGCCAACAATCAGCTACATGGCAGGAAGTTGGGAGCTCGAATATAAAAAAAGCAGGAGCACCGAAATAAAAGTTGCCTTCAAGAAAATTCAGTAACATTCAAACAAAGGACAAAGAAGGTCACCTTGGGAGCCATTTGCAATTTTGAATAAAGTCGTCAACAAACAGGTTCAGCTATCAAATCATGGTGCAAATATCTTTGTACAATATGAACATTTAAGCCTCTACGCCGAACACAACAATGCAAATTAAATACCAATTTTGACAAATATTGACCCTGGCTGAGATAACAGTGGAGTTTTGAACTTCAAATAAACTTTAAAGGCATTCACTGATGACAGTAACTCATTGTCAACGAGTCTAGTAAGAAAGATTTGTTAATTGCCTGAAGACATTCGACAATTGAGAGGACAAAGAGTCAAGAAAGTGAACCCACAAATACAATGACGGCACATCATCAGGTGTCCAAAGTACTAACAGACAGTCCTGTCAACAGTCAAAACTCATCATACAAAGACAATATATCAAAACGACGATGATGGCTGAATTTTGACTGAAATCTCATAACTACGGCCATATAAGTAGTAGGGAATGTGATAATTCGGACGACTTTGTGGGACAACCAAAATTTCAATCAAATACCTCAAGACGGCGAAGATGATCACAACTACATGGGGAAGAACAGTAGGAATCATCAATCAGTAGTATAGCAAGTTATTTTCATCTGGATTCAAGGATCAGAATTTTTCCAAGACATTTTTCTGAAGTTCAAGTTTGGTCTTCAACTAACATTGAACAACGTAAACAACCGAAGTCAACATACCGATTCAGTCCAGAACTATAACACAACATCACCACAGTGAATCGATATTATACTAAACTTTTTCCCACTCAAGTTACAGAAAATCCAGAATTTTCCTACAGAGCGATCTGAAGAGCAAGCCTGTGTCTACTATCAACACGCAAGACCCTCAATTACTGGAAGGAAGATGCCGGACCAGTGAAGGACCACAACACAGCAGCAGCAACAAGACATCAGGCGAGTTAAATTGTCTGACTGTGTTTGTATCATTGTGCGGTTGTTTAGGGTGGATATTTGGTTACTTTCTCCGCAGTTTTTTGTCATTTTCTCTATTATGGTTGTTGAGCTTATAACAAGCTTGAGTATTGAGATAATTTATGGAGTAACTGGATATCTCAAGAATAATTCTCAGTGATCGGGAACAAGATCCACGTGCGTTACACACATGTTATTAGTGTTCCATTGCTGTGAAATTAAGAGTGTTATACTTCATATATACAGTATACCACTCAGTAGTATGTATCATCTATCTTTTCTGGTGTAATATTGGAAACATTGTGACACCACGATAACTTCACTCAAAGATTACTTCTGGGTGTGAAGATCATTTAAGGACATCATAAAGAGAATTTCTAAATAAGCACACCATCATTCATTACATGATCAGAAAAAGCATAGGTTGTATAATATTCATACCTTTTGCTACTGATACATCATATTCTTAATAAATTAGTTGAGAATATTTAACAAATATGTCGTCATTACAAGACTTCATAGCGATGGGAGAGAAGTGTGGTATGTCAGGGCCTGATCTAGCAGCATGGGCCAAGCAAGAATTAAGCGCACATCAAGCACAACAACGTGAAGATAGAGCAGCTGCAAAGGAAGCAAGAGATGCACAAGCAGCAATAGATAAACAACGAATGGAAGCTCTAAAGAAACAAAAAGAAAATGAACTGGCAATAGAAAAGGAAAGAATAGCCTTGGAAAAAGAAAGACTTGCTTTTGAGAAAGAGAAACTAGCAACAGAGTTATTAATTAAAGACAAAGAGATGGAAGGCTACTTAATGGTAAAGACCCTGGAGAAAGACAAAGACGCAGAGATAGCCCAAGCAAAGATAACAGCAAAATCTTTAGACCCTATTAAACGTTACACTGGGCTTATCAGAAATTTTACACAAGGTGATTCGATATCCGCATGGGTAACAAACTTCGAACTGTTAATGAACCACTACAAAGTTCCATCGGAAGATTGGGCCATACTCTTTCATAGGCATTTGGCACTCGAGCCCTTGAAGGTCGTAGAGGTCATACCAGAGAACCTACGCACTAACTATACATATGTTAGGAATCGAGTCTTATCACATTTTTCACTCGACCAAGCAGGGTTACGAACACAATTTAAAACATTAGCACCAATGGCAAATCAAAATGTTTTAGATTACGTAGCAGAGACAACATCACTCTTCGATAAATGGCTCAAAGCAGCCGATATAGGGTCAGATTTCAACAAGCTACGTGACCTTATGGTGCGAGACAAGTTAATTAACTCGGTACCAGCAGAGATGTCAACATTCCTGGTCGAGAACAAATGTACAACGGTCGCAGACATGGAATACAAGTGCGAAGCATTCTATAACGCCCATAGGGATATTTTCGCAGAAGGGGCGCAGCCTGATTTAGTGATAGGGGCAGGCAGCCAGATTGTCCAACCAAAGGTATAATACAAAACCGAGTAAATTCCAACAATATGGTCCACAATATCGAGGAAGAGGACCATACTACAAGAGTGAGAACGCACAAAGAGAACCAGAGAGAGTAAAAAAAGGATACTTGATTACTATGTCCGTATTGCAAGATACAACACGGCTCCAGGGAAATGTGTGACAAAAACCCTGAGTATGACACATATCGTAAGAACTTGATATCACAAAAAGCCAGCAAGTACACTGCTTACAAGAACTAATGTAAAATGTTATGTATGTAATACGTATGGACATGTAAGTAGAGACTGCAGAATTAGAAAAACGTGGAAAGAAGCCAGTACAGCATTCCTATTTACCAGCAGTTCACCAGAAGAATATGAAGAAACAAACGCAGTGAAAATACAGACTGGAAAAATGACAGTGATAACGATACAGACAATGACGCGTGCATATACGAAGCTAACTCGATGTGTAAAACAGATGAAAACCTAGACACACAACTAACACTAGTAAACGGGATAACAGTTCCAATGATAAGAGAACAGGCACTACCATTATTGGGTTGGACAAGAGAATAGTCAATGACTACGACTATACAAATAAAACAGTAACATGTAAGACATTTGGGGGAACATTAGAACAGTATAAAGTCGCATGGGTCGACATAAACTGCCCGTATTACCAGGGACGGGTTACAGCTGTAGCGTTACCACACCCAGTAACGTACTTAATAGTAGGCAATGTATCTAATATAAAAGAATGCACCAGTCAAGACAATGAAAATTGGGAAAATGAATTCATTACCCAAGAACAGGCAGAATGTGCAGCAGTACTTTTGCCAACCAAACAGAAAAAAGGGAAAACACGATATGACAACTTAGAAATAGTGACAGATAAACATAATATTAACCAGGAAGAATCAACTCAGCAAGATTCATCGACTAGCGATGACGAGATTCCAAACACGGATAAAGTACCTTGATGGCTAACACAAATATAACGTATGCTATACCAAGACTGACAGACCAAGAGAATCTTGGATAAACTCAGGGGTATCTAAAGCAGAGATAAACAAACAGGGTACCAAAAGATAACGATTAAAGATACATTGAGCTGTATATAAACAATGACAATTAGATCAATGACAGTTCAATGGAATAAACATATTTATTTTACTATATTTAAAACTGTGATAGTAATTAAAGTAATTGTCACGATTAATCAGTAAATTCATAATAGAAAGAGATCAGCTAATTAACAACAACACAAAAAACATCTCTTTAGATATACATTCAACCTTCAATTTACTTACCATCTCAAGCTGTCTTGTTATTCACTAAGACACATACATATGCAACTAAATACATTACTATCTACTACATACGCAATCCACACTACATACACAATAAAAACAACAACTTTTTAACTTCTTTACATGTGGTAAGGGTATAACTTAAAACAAGTATATTCAGAGTACATCAAGGGTAACAAGGAGACACAGTTATCCAAGTATTACTTAAAACTCTGAACTGCCGTATAGAATGAGTACAGATATCAGCAGTCAATTTGACATTGTACTTAATTAATTAGTAAGAGACAGATATGTACATATTTTTTCCATTTTTATTAATTACCAGAATGCACAGAAGATGAATGAGAGAGTTGTGGGACCGTGCAAGTACCACCGTAAATCCATACAGGAATCTGGAGAAGATAGCATTCTAGGTCTACAATCCTAGGGCACCAAACCAGCACAAACGAGCTAGCGGAAAAGACCAGCCCATGGGAAACAAGTAGGACCAACCACACTCATGGTGAAATAATTGAGTGCTATTATGTTTAATGACTGTTAATATGAATTCATACGTCATATTGCATATTCCATCGATCAGGTGTAAATTATCATATTGCATATTCCATCGATCATGAGTAAACTATCAGCCGATCCATGTAAGCGCCACAAAAGATCCAAATATGAATCTTCAAGTGGAATTCGGTGCTTACAATCCTAAGGTACTGAAAAAACATGGGGGGCTAGCATAATACCAGCAAATATTTAACAATCCAGGATAAACAAAGATTATCAAATAATACTTACTGCAAATTGACTATGATTATGATCACTTATTACTCAGTACTATTTCATAAATCATACAGGTTGCAGATTCCATCAAGCATGACTATACCATCATCTCATGAAATGAAAACATACCATTCATCTACCATTAACATCTAGCATCTATGTCTAACATCTACGTCACAGAAGCAGTGTTAAGAAGAGACACAGGTATAAAAAACCAATTTTCAGATACCAAGTGAGAGAAACCTACGGTATCGAAAATATAACACAATAAAGGTGAGGATTGAGAATGTTACAATAGACGACAACAATATCAACCACAAGTACAACGAGAACAGTGATGTCAACAGAGACCTAATGCTTGCGACACAAGCTACGGGGATTGTGTCCGAGTTAACTGCAAGCCATAATAGACCATAGTATAGTCAACGGTAAACATATCATCACACATACTATAATGTTGATAACAATATATCGTTGTGCCATTGTATATTTTGAGTTTTCATACACATCATTGGTTATGTGAAAATGTATACATATGCAGATTATGTGAAAACTTAATAGTGTATCTTTTGCAGTAATAACAAAAGATAATAGAAACACCAACCAAGACTAAAGCAAGAGACACAAATCATACATTATAACAACGGTGGAAACAAAAACACCATGAAATGACAACGGTCAAGAAACAAAGTTGCAACAAATGACACGAGTGTATGGTGGTATTTAATTTTAATATTGATGCTACAACATATAAGCACATTGATAATGTAAATCAATGTCACATTTTATAATTTTGCTTTCAATTTATAACATTTCATGAATATCTCAAATATGTCAATGAAATTTATTGATGATAATTTTATTCATTGATTGACATATTCCATAATAGAAATGATCATGCATAGGAATGTACATACGTGTTAGGGTATATCTCTATTGGTCAACACTAAACGGGTCTAGCATATCAACACAAGGCTAAAAGACTGTATGGTAGTGAAATGAATGAACATAGAAACATTTCACCACCAGCAAGGCAGATAGAATATCAAAGTATTATAAACTTTGACAGACACAAAGGTATGGGTGAATGAGTCTACAAGATATATCTATATCGGCAATGAGATGAATTTGCGGTTATAAGAGGAAAAGACAACACCTTTCACGAAGAAGAAGTAATCACCCTAGACAAATGAAATACTAGAAGTATACCGCAAACAAACAAGTGCTTATGCAACAACCCCATCTGTGATTATGTAAAGGATTACGTCACACGGTAAACCCAAATGACAACCGAGAACTACAGCGGTACATAAGTCATGTATATATTGCTCATATTCCACTATACCAAATATAGATAATAATATAGAGGGTGATGGTACATATTAACCATGCATGTCCCCTCATTCGGGCGTAATGGCCTTGATAGGTTTGAGGTTGCTTGTCTATAGGGCAAATGAGGGACTACTATGGGGAGGCCACGGGACCTTATGAAGCTCATAGTATGTTAGACCAACCCCCCCCCCCCCCCATAGGTTGTCTACACGTCGTCTGCGTGGAAAGTAGATTGATAGGGCGTGCCTGAATATGATAATATTTTTTTTTTCATTCATATTGTGTAGTGGTTAATGGAATGCCATACTATCATATTATCAGACAAAATAAGGTGGTGGAAATACAACAATATAGGATAGAGTAATGAAATGACTACCCATATCGCTTCATGTCATGGGACTAAAAACCAAATAGACTGTGAAAATGGCTACACCATTTTCAAAGAATGGGGGGAGGCATAATGCCATGGACCGATATGAGGTAGACAGCGGTAAACTGATAGAGTAAGAACACGTTTACCATAGAAGAGTAATTGGCATAGTGAGAACAGTTCACATGATCACTATGAACAAAGACACACGACTAAGTTGAGGGAAGTCGGTGAGCAACAGATGATGATGATGATAAGCAAAGGGAAGTGACTCCGAGAAGTTGCGTATCACGTGACACTAGTTGTGTGGTCCACGGATGAAACACGGCTAGAGAGAATCAGTTTAGCCAGGGTCTGCGTCGGAGACAGTTGGGAAAAACGAGTACAGAAGCCAAGCGACATGAAGTTGACATTAATCCAAGGTTGGAACGACACTTCAGCCTGAGGCAAAAGTATGTCGCACAAGCCGAGCGGCTAATTGTACAGCCAGTCAAGCTCGATAATCAGCACGCCGAGTGAACGGCAGTTGAGAACGGCACATGGCCGATGTCAAGGGCAAGTCAGTACCGTAAGTTGATGCTAGAGATAACAATTGTATAAGAACTATACTTCAGTGTTGAACATTGTTTAGACTGTTATATATTCATCGCATGTCAGCCCGCACCTGTCGGCAATTGATTGTTACGACGTGCGGCGATGATTGTCAATAATAAATACCGAAGAATGGCAAGGACATTGGCTTGTTTGCTATTTTCATGTGATACATGTTCCTCCTTACTTCTGTCACCGTGGCTGAACAGACGAGCCAACAATCAGCTACATGGCAATCTCAGTCGAATGGACCGTTCGGGAATGCATAAAGGACACACACGCAAAGAAACAGTATAATTAGATATAACTGTTCATAACTAATTTCTGGTTTAATCAGAGAGTGAGTTCTCTTGAAGCAAGATGGCGGGACATTTCTATGTCTGTTTCTGAAGCTCGTACTGCCTTTTTCTTTCGTGCTTGAGGAAAAATTTTGATTTTAAACTAACTAGCTATTTCAGTTGGATCCGCAGGAGTGAGAACAATAACTGTACAAAATTTAATCTCAATCGGATGGACCGTTCGGGAACGCATAAAGGTACATACAAACAAACAAACAAACACAATTCTCTTGTGTGTATATATATATATATATATATATATATATATATATATATATATATATATATATATAGAGAGAGAGAGAGAGAGAGAGAGAGAGAGAGAGAGAGAGAGAGAGAGAGAGAGATAAGAAAGAGACAAAATACTTTTTTTGTCATGTGATGAGAAGAGAACATCGTGACAACTGGAAAGATCGAGGGGAAGTGAGATAGAGGCAGACCAAGAGAAATGATGCTGGATGGATTGCGGCAGTGGCATGGAGGAATATCAACGGTAGGGTTGATCCAGAAAACCAAACACCGAGATCTGTGGGGAGTCATTAACACCTACGCCAGTCGGCATGGCACTTGATGATGATGATATTTCTTATAGTATATTAAAGCAATGCACCAGGATAATATTAGATAACACTGATTAAAACAGTATGAGTTAAGCAGTGCAACGGTTTTCATATTGTACATGGTGAAATCAAGTGGCAGAAAAACTAAACATATGAAAGATGGGTATAAACAAATAATATAAAATAGCATGTTATGTGATTATATATACGTTCCTGCGCCGGCACACACACACACACACACATACACACACATACACACACAAACACACACACACACACAACTAAATACATACAACCTGCTTCACACAATCACTGAAACTATGTAATATGAACACACTTACACACACACACACACACACACACACACACACACACACACACACACACACGTACACACACATACACACACGTACACTGACGAATGTCGTAATCATTCACATGGAAATGGGAAAAAAAAAATATGTACATTATGTTACATTAAAAATATTGATCAATTCAATAAGATTATATTAAATAAAATTATATAAACATGGTAAAGTAAGCGTCTATTAGATGTGGAAATAACTATTCGTCGAGAATAGATATAAAAAGAGGAGGGTGGCAGGGATGTGTACTGTCGCTATTCCTCTTCAACCTATACACAGAAAGAATTTTTAAACAAGTTGTAATGCCTGGACTTAACAACAGTGGAAGAATCATAAACGATCTTAGATATGCTGACGATACCGTGTTACTAGCAGAAAGTGAACAAGAGTTACAAGACCTAGTGGAAGAAGTAAACAGGCACAGTGCAGAATGTGACTTAGATATTAACATTCAAAAAACAAAAACTATGATAATTAGCAGTGAAAAGGAAAGGTCATAAATGAACATCATAGTACATGGGTAGATACTAGAATAAGTAACAAATTTCTCCTATCTTGGACATATAATAACAGACGATGGCAGAAGTGAAATAGAAATCAAAAAGAGAATAGGAATGGCTAAAAGTGCTTTCAACAGCATGAAATCAGTATTAACATCTAAAGAGATTAATAACGCATTAAAGATGAGAATTGTCAAATGCTACGTATATTCAACGCTACTGTACGGCGCGGAAGCCTGGACATTGAACAAGCAACTAGAATGTCGCGTAGAAGCCCTGGCGATGTGGATATATAGACGAATATGTCGTATTTCATGGAAACAAAAACAATCAAATACAGAGGTTCTAGAAAAACTGGGAATGAAGAGAGAGTTGTTGGAAGAAATAAAGAGAAGGCAAGTGAAATATTTCGGCAATGTTAAAAGACATGATACTCTTTTAAACACCAGCATACGCAAAACATTATTTTATACGTCCAATCTAGGTTTTGGAACAAACATGTAATAACTTTAAGGGCTTGCTGTTCATTGCATGAGATCGAATCAACGTTAAAAGGTACTCTGGGGAATTTTGAGAAATAATTTTATTCACTAATTTGACTTTTAAAAAAAAAAAGAAAAAGAAACGCTTTCGAAGCGAAAGGATGTTGAGGCGCAGACTTATGCTGAGTAAAAGAGAGTTGCTGAAAACACGAGACAGTGGTGGGGGAGGGGGGGGGGGGCATGATCAGATGGCTTCAACACCTGTCTCAGATTGTTTGATCCAATAATCAGAATAGGAGACAGTGGGGGTAACATGATCATATATTTTTATCACTGTCTTGTGACTGACAGAATTAACGCATGGTTACATTTCCAGGGGAATGCAGTGAAACTCAATACATTCTTACTACTTAAACCGCTACGGTTGATGCAGCAATAAGTTCAACAGCAACATCAACAACAACAAAACACCACCACTACAACCACCACCACCAACAACAACAACAATAACCAAAAAAATAAATATTATTATTATTATTATTATTATTATTATTATTATTATTATTATTATTATTATTATTATTGTGACTAAAGGTTTCAACAATAAAGATATAACAATGACAGTGAATATCTCAAATATTACACTTGATGCAGACGTTCTTTGACCTAGTTATATTTGTTACCATGTTCCAGATGGTCTACTCTGTGGGAAACCAGACTACATTATGAACCTGGTCGTTACAACAATGGTACCTCCTTGACAAGCCGATGACACATTCATTTACCATGACCGAAGCTGTTACTTACGACAACATAAACACATATAACAGCGACAGGGACTGAGTGGCCTCGAGGTATTGTGTCCGCCTCGAGTTCTGGAGGTCTCGAGTTCTAGCCCCGGTGAAGACGTTGATTTTTTTCACATGAACTTCTAGTAATAAAAATTCCCCTGGTCTCTGAGTAGTGAGATCAGACGCCCAAATGTATTGTTGCGCACGTAAAAATATCCATTGGCAGTTGGAAATAAAAAAAGAGTAGCCTAACGGCGCTACCCGGGCAAAATTTCGAGTTAAATATCTACCCAAAGTATTTCAGGATCCTCACCGGTGCTACGTAGTTCGTGCACTGAACTGAAATTCTCCGGACTCAGGCTTGAGTTAGGAGTAGAACGGAGCACTTATGGGCTACACCCGTGTGCCGTGATGTTGATCCGTTGACTAAACTAAACTAACTATAAAAGCGAATGAAGTTCGAACGTTGAAATACTGCAAAACTAACAAACTCTCACATTGCCACCTACAAAGGCCACCGTTCGTGCCATGATTAGAAATGAATATATTCACTTGTGGGAATAACACCTTGGATAAATTGTGTGGATCTTGTCTTTATTTCATGTCTAAATATATGTCCATAAATATAACATGCCTCGAGACACAGACATTCACTGGGGCATGTTTCCTTAGCGACTCAATGAACATGATCAAGAGCAGGGGTGGGCAAACTTTTCGTGCGGAGGGCCGCATTGACAAATGTAAAGCTATTGGGGGACCGCACATATATATATATATGCAGTGAATAATTTTATATAACTCTAACCCTAACCCTAACCCTACTCACTTATTCACTGCAGAACTATTTGGGACCGGAATTCGGAAGAGTGCCTATATATATGATGATGACAATTCATTTCATCCAGTGGGGTTGAAGGTATGGAGACGTGGGTTCTAAGATGGCTGATGAGGCCTATTGTGGCTCGAAATGTTCTTTGACAATGTGTACAAGGAATGCTTGACGTTTCTGGAGGAGGATTTCCTGCAGTGGTTTTTCTGTCCTGCCTTTTCTTCACAGCTCTTGCAGTCCTGGTTGCCTCACATATGACTGCACCCTTGCGTAATGATGCACGCCATGAATTTCGGTCTCTGGCTGCAGCCTCCCAGGTGTCATGATGAATTCCAAAAGCCTTCAGTGAAATTTTCAGAGTGTCTTTAAAGCGTTTCCTCTGGCCACCTTGGGAGCGTTTACCACAACGCAGTTCGCTGTAAAAAATTCGTTTAGGGAGCCTGTGATCTGGCATGCGAGTCAAGTGACCAGCCCAGCGAATCTGATTCTTCATCAGTAGAGTGTGGATACTGGGCATGGATGCTCTTTCTAGGACTTCAGTGTCTGGAATCTTGTCTTGCCATTTAATCTTCAGTAGCTTCCTTAGGCAGACTGTGGAAGTGGTTTAATTTCCTAGTGCGTCGCTGATAAACAGTCCAGGTTTCACAAGCATATAGCAGTGTGGATAATACAACTGCTTTGTAGACTTTTAGCTTTGTTTGCAGGCTTATTCCAGTTCTGTCCCATACATTCTTGTACAGTCTGCCAAAGGCCGCACTGGCCTTGGAGATTCTTGCTTTTACTTCGTCATCAATTGTGGCAGCTTGTGACACAGTGCTGCCAAGATAGGTGAATTTGTCCACAACACGTAGTCTATTATATATGACGTTGGATGAAGAATGACTTGCGCGATGACTTGGATTAAAGTGAGGAAGAGTTGCGCAATTCGTCGACCTCACTCTCTCGCCTGAGTCCATCTGAGTCCAGTGGCAAGACAAGTCGAGACGACTGGAGACGAATACAGGTGCAGTGGATGACCAGGGCGCTCTACGTGCCTTGCCGTGCTCATTACGTTCCACAACGCTTTGCAGGTAAACGCCGTCTTGCCCGTTGAATCAGGAATGATTTCTTCCGCGCAGTCTGCCGAATCCTGTCTTCACATGCTGGGTAGGCATACCCTAGTTTACCTCTTGGTTTGACACCAAATCGGATACCCATGCCTGGTTTAGCCAGCCTCTCACAGCTGTTGCCCGGGGGGTGGCCGCTGTCGCATGCTGACAGCTACTAGGAGCCACAGGCACGAGCTGGGTGTCAGGCTTGGACCAGTGGGGGATGGGTCCTGAAAAGGACATGAGAGTCATCCTTACCAAAGGTGCTACCAATGCCTGACACCCCGTACCCCCCAAATATATATATATATATATATATATATATATATATATATATATAGTATATATATATATATATATATATATATATATATATATATATCTTATATATAAATTGCGATCTCCGTCTGTCTGTCTGTCTGTCTGTCTGTCTGTATGTCCGTATGTCCTTTATGCGCTCGCGAACGGCCCATCCGATTGAGATGAAATTTTTTACATTTCTTCCTTTCATTCCAGCGCAGCCCACTGTCATATTTTTTTAGTATGAAATCGGCTGCTTACCCAAACTTATTTCATTTTTCATTATAATTTCATCTATCTCAGGGGACTTAACTCTGTAAAAGTTATTTCAAGGGGCATAACTTTTCTGTATAACTTATAGTCATATTGTGGCATCGTTTTCAAAGATTTATAAACTCTTTGTCCATAGTTATGTACCGGCATATGAGTTATAATAAATAATGATACAATCTGTAAGTCATTTTCAAAGTTTTCATAAAAATAATGCATAATGCATAACATTGTAACTCATCTTTTTTTGCTTAAAGAATGAATAAATAATAGTTACCTTATCTCTATCAAGTTTGAAGATTTTATATTTCTTTACACTGTCGTCAACTCTAAGAAGACATGGAACAACCTCAGCCATTATTAAATCTACAGGCATATGCGTTATATTCCTCCTCCTCCTCCTCTCCCTCCTCCACCTCCTACCCTCTTCCTCTTCTCCTCCCCCTCCTCCCTCTTCCCTCCTCCATCCTCCTCTTCTCTCTTTCTCCTCCTCCTCCCTCCTCCTCCCTCTTCCTCCTCCCAGCTCCTACTCCTCCTTTTTCTTCTTCTTCTGCTGCTGCTGCCGCTGCTCCATTTACCCAAGTTAATATATTACCAAGTTGGTCTTCGTTTATCTAAGGTTGTTCTAACTGCAACCAATAAATGATTAGACAGACAGACAGACAGACAGACAGACAGACAGATAGACAGACAGACAGACAGACAGACAGTCAGTCGGGAACGGGAACTTATATGACTACTCATATGAATTAAATGAGATGCTCCCCATCGGGGGCTGGGCGAAGCCGGGCCAGATCAGACAGATAGACAGACAGATAGACAGACTGACAGACAGACAGACAGACAGACAGATAGATAAGTCGGGAACGGGAACGTGAGCTTATATGACTACTTATATGAATTAAATGAGATGCTCCACACCAGGAGCTGGGCGATGCCGGGCCGGGTCAGACAGACAGACAGACAGACAGACAGACAGACAGACAGTCGGTAACGGAAACGGGAACTTATATGACTACTTATATGAATTAAATGAGATGCTCCCCACCAGGGACTGGGCGAAACCGGGCAGGGTCAGGCAGACAGATAGACAAACAGATAGACAGACAGATAGACAGTCGGGAACGGGAACTTATATGACTACTTATATGAATTAAATGAGATGCTCCACACCAGGAGCTGGGCAATGCCGGGCCGGGTCAGACAGACAGACAGACAGACAGACAGACAGACAGACAGACAGACAGACAGACAGACAGACAGATAGTCGGTAACGGGAACGGGAACTTATATGACTACTTATATGAATTAAATGAGATGCTCCCCACCAAGGACTGGGCGAAGCCGGGCCGGGTCAGCTAGTCTTATATATAAATAAGGATCGTATGTCTGTATCTATCTATGTATGTCCTTTGTGCGCTCGCGAACGGCCCATCCGATTGAGATGAAATTTTCTACACGCCTTCCTTTCAGTCCAGAGCTGTCAACTGTGATATTTTGTTAG
The DNA here is from genome assembly GCA_014155875.1 of Cepaea nemoralis. Classification (NCBI taxonomy): domain Eukaryota; kingdom Metazoa; phylum Mollusca; class Gastropoda; order Stylommatophora; family Helicidae; genus Cepaea; species Cepaea nemoralis. Next base: position 165,603 of record JACEFZ010009172.1, read on the forward strand.
TGTGAAATCGCCTGCTTACTCAGTATTATTTCATTTTTCATTTTTCATCATAATTTCATATATTTCAGGGGACCTAACTCCGTAAAAGTTATTTCAAGGGGCATAACTTTTCTGTATAACTTATAGTCATATTGTGGCATCGTTTTCAAAGATTTATAAACTCTGTGTCCATAGTTATGTACCGGCATATGAGTTATAATAAATAATGATACAAACTGTAAGGCATTTTCAAAGTTTTCATAAAAATAATGCACAATGCATAACATTGTAACTCATCTTTATTTGCTTAAGAAGTTACTGTAGTCATGCAGGTGATTAGCAAGCGTTTTCATTAAAAATAATGGATGGTGTGTGGAAGGACATTCTTTTAAGTTACTTTTTTTGTTGTATGAATTTAATGAGAACTTATATGACTACTTATAGTGAATTAAATGAGATGCTCCCCACCAGGGACTGGGCGAAGCCGGACAGGGTCAGGCAGACAGATAGACAGACAGACAGACAGACAGACAGACAGACAGACAGATAGTCGGTAACGGGAACGGGAACTTATATGACTACTTATATGAATTAAATGAGATGCTCCACACCAGGAGCTGGGCAATGCCGGGCCGGGTCAGACAGACAGACAGACAGACAGACAGACAGACAGACAGACAGACAGAC
>JACEFZ010009172.1:171268-275014 GCA_014155875.1 Cepaea nemoralis
GAGTTCCCACACTCGCCTCAACACCTTGCCGAGACTCAGCCATCGAACATTGGTGTGGTTCAGGACATCGGAATGTTCAGTTTCCAAATCGTCAAGTAATGACTTGACCTGTCTGTGATTAAGTCCTCTTGATCTGATGAGGTTGACGACACTGACAACTGGGTCAATAACATGCTTGATATTCAAAACAGTTTTACACAGACTTTCTTGATGAATCACACAGTGAAGTGGTAATAATGTGTGGTCTGGATATTCCGCTTTAATCTTATCACTTATCATCTTTACCAGACCTACATATTTTCCAGTCAAAACACGAGTTCCATCAATTGTAACACTTGCCATCTTTGTTCTAAACCAACCCTGTTCTTTCAATACAGTTAGTAACAGCATTGAATATATCATGGCCTGTGGTTGTGTCTTTGAGTGACTCAACACTCAGTAACTCTTCAGTGAGTTTGAAAGACATGTTTATTCCGCGTATAAATATCAATAATTGGGCAGTATCATGTACATCTGTACTCTCATCCAATACAAGAGAGTACCACAAAAATTGTTTACTTGCATCTTGAAGTTTATGCATCAAATTGTCACTGATCTTGTCAACACGTCTGACCACAGTTCTCCTTGTCAAATCTGTTTTCTTTTTTTGTTCTGGACATATAATGTTTGCTGCATCTAACAAACATTCCTTGATGAACTCGCCATCAGAAAATGGCTTGTTCTGTTTTACAATTCTGTGTGAAAGCACAAGACTAGCTTCAGCTGCGGCATCTTGAATTGAAGACTGTTTAGTGAAAACAGTTTGCTGTTTCTCCAAATTTTTCACCAACTCAAGGCACTTCCTTACCTTCTCTGCGGTCATTAAATTGTATCCGAAATCGCAATGTTTTGTTTGATAATGTCTTTTTAAATTGTACTCCTTGAAGACAGCCACTGACTCACGACACAACAAGCAAACTGATTTGCTACCAACTTTTATAAAACAGTACTTAGTTGTCCATTCATCATTAAAAACACGGCATTCATCTTCAATCTTACGTTTGTTATTGACACTCATCATAACGGTTCATGAAATTCTGTAAAAGTCAACAAAATAACTTAAAAACGAATATAACATTTTTATTTCTAAATGCACTCGCGGGCCGCATAAAATCACTTGGCGGGCCGCATGCGGCCCGCGGGCCGTAGTTTACCCACCCCTGATCAAGAGGATAGAGGTGGGGTGGATTCGAAGAGAATGGCTGCTGGCTCTGGAGCGGTCTCGGCTGGCAAAGATTAGTTTCATCTTCGTGCCAGGTCATGCGGGAGTACAAGGAAATGAGCGGGCTGACAAGCTCGCAGGTGAGGCTACTGTGGAGGGCGGACGCGCCATGGACCAGGCTGACATTCTGAATGCTCTACGAGAAGTAAGACTTTTGCGAGAACCAAGTGATGACTGTGAATCTATAACCATGGCCAGACTGCGAGAGCAGCAAATTAAAAGAGGGGTGGCCAAACAAGAACACTACGCAGGAAGCCAAAGAAGATTGATAAACCAACACAGAACTGGTGTCGTTAGCCGCTACACGCTGCGGGATTTGCTGAGGAGGGGATCCGAGCACTTATGGACTGAATGGTTCGATGTGCAATGAGGATGATCTGTCGACTAACTAACTAACTAACATGTGCAAAATAGTTTATTTTCCTCATCTTTGTTTGTCTTAATAACCAAACGTCTTTAAAGTTTGAGTTTGGGTATGGTTATGTATTTGCTCTCTTTTTTGTGTCCAGTGAAGATTTAACTGGTCTGTGACATGTATATTCAAATGCGTTTGTGTGACTTTACTTTGATTTGTTAACTCTTTCGCTACCAAGGGCCCATCTGGTGCCACATTGGATCCGCTGTCGTGGCAATTGGTACTTTTATTGCCACAAAATGATCAGTGGTTTATTTGATACATTTCTGCTCCGTTTCGGAATTTTAAGTTACAGTAAACTGAAAATTCGCACAGCCGAAAGATTACTACGCCATCTTTGTGCCGTCAAACGTTTGCTAATATTGGATTCTTGTGAATTTTCAGTTTTAAAGTAGTGTTAATTTGTTTGTTTTGGATTTTCACAATGGAAACGCCCACCAGTTTGCGTCCACATAGTATGACTTGAGATCAAGCTAGATTATTGTTTATAACTTTTAAACAATAGTGATTCCGATATTAGTGATTCAGACAGCAGTTTTATATGTGAATCTAAAGTTTTAGCACGTGGTGATAAAGATACTACTACTAGTGGAACTTCGTCTTCAGCTGAGGTGTCTGACAATGAATGTCCATCTGACAATGAATGTCAGGGTGTAACAATCACTTCTCAGCGCAAAGGAAAGCAAACAGTACAAAATAAGAATAAAACTGGAGGAAAAAACTTGAATTTACAAGCATCTGTAGAGCGTGATGCACCTATCCCATCATCATCGACATGGCAAGATGTTCAGAAGGGGAAACAAAACCGAAGTTTGAGTTTCGTCCTCGAAGATCTCACGTCAACTCTAAACTTTATCAACTGCAAGCACATGTGGATTTTCTCAAAGTGTTTTTTGATGATGACATAGTGGATTGTTTAATTAAAAATGTAAACAAATATAAGAAAAAGATATTGATGCAGAACACTCCTAAAAGAATACATTCTAGTCTGTTATCCTAGACCCCACTTACGAAGCACGAATGGCTAAAGTTTTCGTCTGTCATTATTGCTTTGGGACTTGATCCAACACCATCTATCAAAGTCTACTGGTGTACAAGTGCACATTTATATACTCCTTGGTATGCCACTATGTTTCCCAGGAATCGATTTGAATCTATTTATCACACCATGTTTCACAGCAGGTGCAAAAAAAAAAAAAAAAAAAAAAAAACTGTCATTGAAGGATTTCAAGCAAAGTTTACTTGAAAGTGCACATCGCGCAGCAGCTCAGATTATTCCTGAAATGTTGACACTCTGCGTGCCAAATAATTTCAAAAAGTATGTTCAGGAAATTGACAGGAGCCAAGGATTTAATAGAATTTATCGGTGTCAATAGAGACTGCGTTTTTTGCCACGCTCGAACTAAACGACACATATCATCTTTTGTTTGCTCCGGATGCACTATTAGACCACACTTGTGCCCCAAAGTTTGCTTTGCAGCCTATCACAAATAAACTGCCACATATTGCAAATAAAAATAAACATCCTACATTCAATATGCCAAACAGAGAAAGGAGGAAAAAAACTGTCATTGAAGGATTTCAAGCAAAGTTTAATTGAAAGTGCACATCGCGAAGCAGCTCAGATTATTCCTGAAACTTCTTTTCGGAGCAATTGTGTTCATATTTTAGAAAAGTGGTGTTTGTTCAGTACATTAAACAGGATTAGCAGTGATTTACCAGTGATCAGGATAACAACGCCCCTTGGTAAGTGCAATGTTTTCATCTTTTTTACCTCTTTTTTTCAAATTATTTTAAAAATTATGTTATATTATATAATATATATTATGATTATATATGAGATCAATACCAACATATTCCTGGTGCAATCCCCTTTATTTTGATATATAATACAACATTTCGGCTACAATTTTAACCATGTTTATAACATTATTGTGACACTCCCCTTACTTACAGTTTTCTGACATTATTTTTTTTTCATTTTGTGTGAAAAAGACCAAAACTTCCTTTTAGGTAATTTTAATGAGCAATACTGTTTATACTGTTGAAGACAAGTGGTGTTTGTTTGATTATTCAGTAAATTAAACATGATTAGCAGTATAGCAGTGTAGAAAACACCTTATAAGTGCAATGTTTACATTATTTTACCTCTTTTTGTCCAATTATTTTACAAATTATGTTATTTTATTATATTTACAACCTAAAGCAATAAATCCATTACCAACATATTCCTTGTGCAATCCCCTTTATTTTGATATATAATACAACATTGCTGCTACAATTTTAACCATTTTCATAACATTATTGTGACATACCGGAACTTCCAGATTTCGGCCATAATTGTTTTTCATTTTTGTGAAAAAGACATGGTTCAGAATATGCACCAAAACTTACTTTTGGGTGATTTTAATAAGCAATACTGTTTATATTCTTGAAGACAAGTGGTGTTTGTTTGATTATTCAGTAAATTAAACATGATTAGCAGTATAGGAGTGTAGAAAACACCTTATAAGTGCAGTTTTTAAAATAATTTTTACCTCTTTAATTTCAGTTGTTATTATTAAACCTCTCATTATTGTCATAATATTTGTAACCTATCAATTAATTATTAACACTGTCATGTTCCTTGTGCAATCCTCTTTAATTTGATATGTAATACAATAGATCTTAGGGGGGCTAAGTGGTCTCGAGGTATGGTGTCCGCCTCGAGTGCTGGAGGTCCCGGGTTCAGGCCCCCGGTGAGGACCAGGATTTATTTAAAAAATCCACCTGGACTTCTAGTAATAAAATTTCCCCTGGTCTCTGGGTAGTGAGATCGGACGCCCTTGTGTATTGTTGCGCACGTAAAAAATCCCTTGGCAGTTGGAAATCGAAAAAGAGTAGCCTAACGGCGCTGCCCGGGCAAAATTTCGAGTTAAAAATCTACCCAAAGTATTTCAGGATCCTCGCCGATGCAACGAAGTTCGTGCATTGAGCTGAGTTTCTCCAGACTCAGGTTTGAGTTAGGAGGAAAACGGAGCACTTATGGGTTACACCCGTGTGCCGTGATGTTGATCCAACGACTAAACTAAACTAAACTAGACTAAAGTAAACAATAGATCTGCTACCATTTTAACCATTTTAAAAGCATTATTGTAACACACCCTTAGTTCCAATTTTCTGCCATGAATTTCTGCTTGGTCAGGATCCAATTTTTGTTTGGTAGCGAAAGAGTTAAATAATCAATTTTCCCATCCATATGTTGTCACGAGAAATATGCGTGCTTATAACATTCTTTCTGTGTTTGTTCTATCTGTTCCAGTCTATAAAGGATTGCATTGCTTTACTATTTATACATCAAAGTGTGTCTGTTCATTTCTGTCATCACATTTCCATCGTCCGTCAGCAGAGAACCTAGATATTCACAACTTCTCACTTTCTGTAATTTCTCTCCTTTGATAAATGTATAATTTGCCATAGTTGTTTTAATCTGTTGTCATTACTTTAGTTTGTGCCATCCACCATGTGCCATACTGATAAGCGTGGGCGGTCACATTTTGCCATCTCACTCGATCACCAGAGTTGTGGATCAGCTCCATGTTTCTGTCTCGACCATGCCACGTGGCCAAGCCATCCGGGTATTTACTTCTCGGTCTTCCCATTGGTCTCTTCCCTTAAATCTTACCAGTTGTCATCAAGTTCTCCAATTCATTTGTTCTCATAACATGCCCAAAACATTTTGACTGTCTACGTCTAATGTCTCTGATCAGTTTACGATCTTCATTTGTTTCTTGAAGTACTTGTTCATTGGTTATTCTGTCTGTGCATGGTATTCTTTGCATTTTCCTCACAAACCACATTTCTACTGCCATCATATGATTTTCAGCTTGACTGCTCATTGTTTAAGCTTCACATCCATACTAAAATACAGGCTCTATGTAGCACCTCAACACTCTTTTTCTTGTTTCAGTTGACATCTTTTCATTGGTCAGTGTATTTTTCATCTTGCAAAAGGCTACTTTTGCCATGGCGTTTCTTGTTGTAATTTCTACAAGACATTTGCCATCAGATGCTATTACTGTTCCGAGATAATTGTACCTATTCACTTGTTGAAGAATAGTCCCATTTACTTGTGTATTACATTGATCTGTTTGTTTGTGCTACTGAAATGTAATCTTTGTTTGTTTCTGTGTTCTTACACTGGCCTGATTTTTCAGTTCTCATTTGTCATGTTGATAAAAATACTGTCTTGTCAGCGCAAGGAAGTTCGTGTATGTCTATTCGCCAAATTACAAAGGGATCATTTAAGGAACCAACATGCAACCGTGTATGATGCCTTGTTCTATATTTAAATCAATGTTGTATCAACACATAGTCTCACTTCCGCCTTTTGTAGAGTGTTTATGGCGTGCATATAGTGTGGTGAGAAACTAATTTTGTCCTTACAGCTTCAAAATGCTTAGTGTTTCATTCATTCAAATGGTTTTGAGTAATCTACAAAGCAAAGGTACATATCTATATTGCGCTTTCTGTTTTTCCTACAGTTGTCCTCATGTTAAATATGTTTTCACTATTTCTTTTAAATCCAGCTTGTACTATGATATATTTTCTTATATTTTCTTATCAAGTCTTCTCATGATTAATTTGAAAACAATTTTGCTTGCGTGACCTATCAAGGCATAATCATAATTTCATGTTATACTAGGACAATATTATTCTAATCCACCCCTTTGCCCATAGTTCTATTTTTTGGTATCTGTTTAGATTAGGAATGATATATTTCCACACTCGGCTCTCTGCTAGCTTTGACAGACTTTGCTGTGATGTTACCCCACCCTCATGGTTTACATTTCTCTAGAATGTTTATTGACACTCAACTTCATCTAGTGTTAGTTCTGGTTATGTCTAATTTGGTATTTCGTTATGTATATTTTTATCTTTACCGTCTTTATTTATAGTTATTTCGCTGTATACTAATCTTGCAGTAATCGCCCCATCTGTTAAACATTTGTGTACGTTCATTTATGATCCTTCTATTCATGTATATACCAGCTGCCATTTTGTATTTGATAATTCAGTCAAGTCAGTGTTAAAATATTGTCCTGTGATAATATTACACAATGGTTGACACACGGATATTACCTGATTTTTAATATTCAAGTTTTAGGTAGCATTTGATGCCGGGACTCAGGTCGACATACTGGATTTTCTGTTCATTTTGGTTTATGCTGTGTGCTCAATAATATTAATTATTCCAGTGTATAAACAGAATCATTATCTGCCGCCCATTATAATTAGTTCCTTGTTGCAGGAAAAAACATAGTAGTAAAGTGAAATGATATTACATGCCAACTCCACTCCAGATCTGGGCTGCTTTTCTGGTTTTCTCCATTTTCTCTGTCAGCCTGTGCAATTCGCGTGCGTTGTCAAGTTGTTCCTGAAGAGCCACAACAATCTGCAACAATTCTTTCAGTACACCGGTGCCGTTATCTTCAATTTTTATCTCATTCTTCAGATTCCCAATGGCTCTCTCAATCTCTGCTTTCTTCGTGACGCATGGCTGTTGACAATATGTATCTATTTTTGAAAATATAATCCCAGCCTGTTTTTGAATTTCTTCTTTAAGTATTGCATGTTTCAGTGTTATTATCATCCTCTGACGCTCAGATGCAGCCCGTTTGAAGCAGTCAGCTGTGTAGCACCCATGACGCCTCTTCAGATCGTATGCATGTTGTGTTAATTGTTCTCTTTGTGCGATTTGTTTCTCTGCGTTCGTCTCCTTATTATTAAACAAAACACATCTTCTATCGCAGGCTTCATACAGCTGTTTAAATGGACCTGTCTGTATTTTACACCAATCATCAAAAGTTTTGTCTTTTATGTCATCCCCGTGCGTGAGGACAACAATGGTGTGCTTCAAGTAATCCTTGCCAAAAGTTGTCTTGAGAGTTTCAAGCACGGACACTTCTTCTGGTGTGAATACAGCACCAACTCTGAAGACAAAGAGGAATGCATCAACTCCCTCACAACACATTGTCAGTGCCATATTCATGTTGCGTACTGCTCTTTCCGTGTCCTTAAGCATGCTGAGTGTAGTGTCTTGAAGACCTGGTCCATCAACTACCTTAAGTGAAAAATTCTTAAACTCCGAGTATGCACACACGACCTCGGCTGTTTCTGAGTTGAGGTTCCGGCCGACTTCAAAGGCCTTACATCCAAGAATAGAGTTGCCAAGAGCACTTTTTCCATGGCCCGTCTTTCCCATTAACAGCAAGTTCAGTGGCACTTTCTGTGGGAGAGAAACAGGACTAGTTTGAACACGTATGTTCAGTGCATATATATATATATACTAACTGATAAATTCTCCCCCCCCCCCAATCGAACTATATATCACGTTAACATGGCTGAAAGGATAGGAGCGCTCGCTCTTACACGTCCGGTGCGCTGATGGTGGTGTAGGCGCTTCAACATCTACAAGGGCATTAAGTTGGACTTAGAGTTGACTTCTCGTTCAAAAAGCAGTGTCAACCCACTGAACGTAAACTTGCCTTTAGAATCAAGCTGGGGTTGACTGCAATGTTCTGCACCTTATGTTTATAAAATACATCACATCAGGGTGACTTCTGCTTTATATTCTTAAGTGGAGGAAGTTGGAAAATGCGGCAGCTTTGAGTCAAGATTACGCACGTGAGACTCCAATAATTGACTGCGCATTTCCAGATTTTGTTATCGGTTGAAGAACTCAAACTTTCATATCTAATTGTTGAACTCTCACTTTTACGATTGACTGTGCAGTTCTGTCACACATGACTGTTTATTATACAATTAAAATAGTCATAACTGATTGTACAAATTTAGCTTTGATAATTAATTATAATGTTCATAATTGATTGTGCAATTTAAACTTTACAACATATTTAATAACTCCAACTTTCATAATTAATTATACAATTCAAGATTTTGACAAATAAAATGTATAATTCCAAATAGCAGAACTGAATGTGAAAATGAAATTACTATTGCTGATTATACAGTTCCATATTAATCATAACCAATTGTACATTTATTTTTAAGTTGCATATCCCTTATTTGCAGACTATCAATTCCTGTTTTACAGCGATGAGCGCAGACTATAAAATAATAATAATTTGAGTTGAACATGCAGCAGATACAATGTGAGTATAAATACAGTCAAAACCGAAGTAATGCAAGTTAGCAGATCGCCTGGTCCACTAAGTATATAGATAAATAGCTCAACTTTGAAACAAGTTAAAGAATTCAAATATCTTGGAAGTTTGATCACAGAAGATGGCAGATTGGACAGAGAAATCGAAATCAGATGTCAAACAGCTAGTTTACTTACATATCCACGAGCACCCTTATCGAAACATCCAATTGTACCCATGTCCGCAAAACAACAGATAATAAACAGCATATTCACACCAACCTTATGCTGCCAATCTCAAACATGGACTTTATCCAAATCACACTTTCGCAAAATCAACACCTGCGAAATGAGATTCCTGAGGAGAGCTGCCAACTTAACAATCCGCGACCCATTAAGAAATTATTTTATCAGACAGACTGTGGGATCAACACCTTGTGCCACATTTACTGAAAGACAGAAATTCAAGGTGGTTTGGCCATGTCGTTAGAATGACCCATTAAGAAATTATTTTATCAGACAGACTGTGGGATCAACACCTTGTGCCACATTTACTGAAAGACAGAAATTCAACGTGGTTTGGCCATGTCGTTAGAATGCAACACCATCAACTACTGTCACTGGCCTTACACCAAAGATCATCTGCGACGAGACCAAGAGGACGTCCAAGAAGAAAATGGATTGACATCAAAAACATTGTACAACCACACGGAATGACACTATCCAGTGGCGCCCATCGGGCGCTGGAGCGCAAATTATTCCTCCCAGAAGTGGAAGATGATGACGATGATGATGATGATGATGATGAAGATCCCTTCAGGACGTTTCAGTCAACACCAGCATTTTTCAGCCGCTGTTGATGTTCTCGGTAAGATTGCACTCAGTAGTTTGCCATTGCTTTCTGAGCGACCGGCTAACATACCCCGTTAGACTTTTTCCGCAGACGCTCCTACCCAGAGGACATCTTGTCCACAGCTTTCTGTCGCATAACCCAGGTCTCGCGGGAAATGTCCCTCGCCAAACATACGCGACCTCCGAACAATAAACCTAAGCTTATCCTCACCTTCCATCCACATGCCTATGCCATCAAGCACATTTTCCTGAGACACTGGTCTATCTTGGAATCCGATCCAACCGCTCGTGAGGTATTCTCCAATGACCCTAGGGTAATTTTCCTCCGCAACCAGAGCCTCAGAGACCACCTTGTGCATAGTCGCCTCCCTACGGTTACTTCATCTGTGGGCACATTCGAATGCCATCGTAAGAACTGTCTGACATGCCCATACGTTGTTCAGACACCTGAGATTGCATTTCCCCGAGGCACCTTCACCTTGAAAGATTCTTTCACTTGTACATCCCGGAATCTGATTTATGTCATCATCTGCAAACGATGTAACATGAAATACATTGGCCAAACGGGCAGACGTCTTGCTGACCGTTTTAGAGAACACCTCATAGACATCAATCAGGGCGCTGACAAACCTGTCGCCAACCATTTCAATTCCTCCAACCATAATGGAGTCGACGATGTATGTGTCACCGCATTAAAACCCTGCTTCTCCAATAGCTCCGTCAGACTCAAAATTGAATGCCAGCTAATCAACAACCTGGGATGCATCCATCCAGCAGGATAAATACTGTTTTGGACGCTACGGTATAACTGTGGCATCTTCCCCAATTGTTTACACTATGTATTACTATGCTGTCCCCCCCCCCCCATATCTATACCTAACTGTCCCCACACCCTTAGATTTTCATAGCAGACTGTTCACATATTTTTGGCTACTTAAATCTCATCTGGCAACCCACTTTTAATTCTCTAGCCAACGAGCGCCTTCGCAGCTGGCCAAGTCACCTTTTTTGCCCCACATGGCATAGGGACAGTTCGTGTGTGTGTGTGTGTGTTTTCCTTTTCTCGTTGTTTGCTATATTTCGTTGTGTCCTTGACAAAGATTCTGAGAATCAAAACGTCGATAGTCCTGTGTGTCGTATTGTACGCGTTTGTGTGTAGTTTATTTTATTTTATTTTATTATTTATTTTATATATTTATTGAGTGCTTCTGATTTCGGATTTTCACCTGTATTTCGGGATACCATGGATCTCCTTGTAAGGTATGTGCAACGTTGTTGATGTTTAGTACGTTTCTTCTCGCAGGAGTTTAATTTACCTATTTGTTTCAAATTCATATTGTTATATCCTGCTGCAGCCGCTGCTTTTTCTTTCTATCCCGTAAGTAACCAACGCGACGCGATCCGCTTACAAATCTCGCGCAACTGTGTTAATCACGTGGATATACGGGATTACGGAGAAAGTCGATAACCCCTTCGCCAGAACGATTCCAACTCTTTAATGACTGTAAAATTTAATTTCTTTGTGATTGTGCAATTACAGCTCGTTAATGATTGTACAATTTCACCTTTTCAATGATTGTACAATTTCAGCTCTTTAATGATTGTGCAATTACAACTCTTAAAATATTGTTCAACTACAACTCTTCAATGAATGTACAATTAAAAACCTTTAAAGACTACAATTACAACTCTGTAATGGCTGTACAATTAAAACTCGTTAATGACTTACAATTTCATTTCTTTAATGATTAAAATCAAAACAATGTTTTCCCATAGTGAATTTGAATAACGAATACACAAACGATTTATTGCTTGGCATATTTCCCTGCATCTCGTCAGGTACATACTGCAGAAATCACACAAAATAAAGTAACAAGATACACCCTTCAAACTGAAATATGCACAAGTTCACACAGTATTTCAATTGTCTTCTGTAGCGAAATTCCCAGCGAGTTCCCTTTTCATTTTCCATGTTCTGTCTCAATAGGGCACGAGCTATTTATAGCCTAGGAAACCCCACCGGGGATTCCTCGTTTATCGGGTCTTTGTAGAATATATAAATATCTCTACTTTAAAATTGGAAAGCATGGGAATATTTAGTTGTATTCAACACAACTCATCGAGTCACGGAAATCCTAACAGATATTCAGAGACTAGGCACATACTTCGTGAGACCCGGGCTTCTCAGGTCCGAGTCTGTAATATAAATAGGCAGGGCTGATCAATTTAATTTTAAACTGACTATCATGTCTTTCTATTTGCACAAAATTGGCCAATGAAGATTAATCATGATGGCTTATTAAACAACATACAATGTCTCTATCAATCACATGACCGATTTCCAAAACCTGCAGTCAAATCTATGACGTAAGAGGTTTGTGGTGTGTCGGCTTGGCCAGGTTCCCATTACCTTTGTGTATTATCTTGTCAATGCAATTGGGTATGTGTTCAATCACCCTGTTGTTTAACTGCCTCTATGTTCTGTCGATGTCGGTAGACTGGCACAAACATGTGAATTGGTAAATGCAAATGGATTTGGCATACAGAGGGGAAGGTTTTTGTACTACTGGGGTAGGTATAGTTGTGGTTCTATACCTAATAACTGGAGCTACAGCATAGAATGTTCTGCTGACTGCTGTAATGAGCCGGTCCTGTAGACGTTGTATTACGCCATCCCCTCTAAAGGTTAGCAGGATGAATTGTTTTGACAGTCAAGATTATTGTCAACTGGTGAAAACAAAAACCAACAATAATTATTATAACCACATACCCCATTTTCGTCCCATGCAGTTTGACTGGAAAAAAAGCTCCCCATGTCTCACTGACGATTTCACAACTGTTTGCTTTCGAAACGGTGACTCTGAATACATGAAAACAACAGCTACAACATTATAATTAAATTCACAACTGTGGGTGGGTATTTAAAGTGAGAAGAAGGAAGGAATGAAAATATTTGTGAAATTATTTCCCAGATGATCTCACTGGTCTCAGAATAGAACTCATAATGTCTTGCGGTGATTAAAATGGTTATAAACGTAGGCTTAGAGTGCCTACAGTTGTTGCGTCCAGTAGTCTACATGTCCAGAATACATATAGTATTGCAGTATTTCTGAAAGTTACTTCTGGTAATACGTATGTTGACATGGGTTAAAATTTTACATATAAGCATGCATAAATAAACTTGAAGTAACAATAAAACATCATGCACCTAGATGTACTCGTAGAGATAACCCTGTTAAAAGGAGGGTTCCGAGCTCGAATATTCAGAGTTGACAAGTGATGGCTTTACACATGACACAATGTTACCATGGCGATGTGACTGAGTCGCTTGCCTCGCAATTTGAAGGTCGTAGGTTGGTCCACCAGATTGCGTCGTTCAGACTACAAATACAGCTTATCCCGAGACTATTGGAGCTCATCACTTGGGGCTACGGAGTTCGTGCATTGTAAGATGCTCCCGGCAAGAGAGAGACCGAGTCAGATAGGTAAAACCTGCAGCCATGACGACGCGTGCTTTATTATTTACTCTCCATACACAGGCCTGCCGTCACGCTGGTTGTGGGTTTGATCCCCGTAATGGCGGATTTGGGGATTCTTCAAAATTACATGGAAATATAAAGAACGGAAAAACCCGAAAAGTAATTCAGCTTTACAAATTTACAATGTGTAACAAAAATAAAAGAAGGTATTGCGGCGATAAGTCTTCATCAGCAGACAATAACTAGAAACACATCATAAAACGCTGTCACATAATAGACCAACGTGATTTAACCAGTGATGAGAATAAAAGGCGTTCTGAATTAGCGGCATGTTCGAGGCCAAAGGTTGTTTCAACAAATCCAGAAAATGTAGCTGCACGTGTTTACATCTGGTGGACAGATTAGGAACATTAGGTGGTGAGTGAGAAAAATCCCGGCATCGTTTTGACAGTTTATCAACATTCGAATACAGATAGAACCCATCAGATCCTGGTTACAATCAGATGTCAACCATCACAGGTCGGACACAGTTAACAGCTGCAGATGTGTAGGGGAAGTGAGTGAGGTGAATCAATACATCGCTTTGACAGTTCATAAACATGTTGGATTGAAAGCGGAAGTACTCAGCTCGGAAGAAAACAGTCCGTCTGTCATTTAGAGTTTCCGGACATCAAGAAGATTGGCGGTTTGTTGTGGAAACTGTTGTTGGGATCATACAGTAACTCGCTAGCTTGGTGGGGGATGTCAAAACAAGTGATGACAACTCTGACAGTGACTAAGCCAGGGAGGATAGATTCTTGACAATGGATGATATGCCAAAATAACACCTGCAGGACATCAACCACGTCACATGACCAATTTTAGGCGTTCGCCAAAAACCATGATTGGAGAAGCTAGTTGAACTCAAACCGTTGATTGAGGCGGACGTGCTTCGGCACCGCGGTTCTGATTGGAAATATGTCTACCGTGTGCGAATTGAGTTAATTTAATTTTACACGTGCCTGTCATGGCAAGAGTAGATGTGATTTGATCTAACTGCGGTGTTGCTTAAGGTAGAACCTATTATAATTAGTTCTAATTAATATAGGCTGTAGCCTTGTTAAAACTAGAGTGTGATGATTAGCACTGTTAGTGGAAAACTAGCTAGAGTAGGGAAGTGATACTTGGCTCTGTTAGTTGAAAATAGATTAGTGTAGTGTTGATAAGCTCTACTAGTTGAGAATTGAGTAATGGGCAATAATTGGGATCTTCCAGTGGGTGCTCCCTGGTGGGGAGGGGGGGGGGGTTTCCGCACGCTGTTGGTTGTTTTATTTTCTTCTTGTCTTGGCCCGATGAAAGCCTAAACACATCAATCGTGTTGAGTCGCAAGCACAGTTTGAAATGTTGTTTGATCAAGTCTCCAAGTTATCACCTACCTCTGCTGAGTCGGTCGGGTGGCTGAAGGCCAAACTGGTAGATTTAGAACACCAGTATCGCACAACACCCTCTAAACAGACGTGTCCGCTGACCAACGAACACCTTACTGCCTTAAAAGCGTTAAAGGCTAACAAAACCCTCGTCATACTGAAACCTGACAAAGGGAGCGGTACAGTACTGATGGACATGTCAGATTACCAGAGAAAAATGGATGTAATATTGTCAGACGAATCCAAATTCAGAATAGATCAAAAAGTAAACAAGTCGGAGGACCTGGATGCTATAATGAGGAAAGAGATCCAGTCACTTGTGAATGCGGGACTCATCAGTGAGGCCACTGCAAAAACGCTCACACCACGTGGCTCGCACACTCCTCAGATGTACGGTTTACCCAAACTTCACAAGCCCGGCATCCCGCTAAGACCTATCCTGTCCATGGTTAACTCTGCACAACACCGAATGGCGAGATGGTTAGCCGAAATGTTAAAGCCAGTACGACAGTCCTTCGATCCAAAAATACTCAGAGATACATTCCAACTGGTGGAATTATTGGATACTATGGACATAAATAACAAACACATGGCATCCATGGATATAGCCTCCCTATTCACTAACGTTCCATTAGAGGAGACAGTGAAAATAATAAGGGAACGCATTGAAGACAGACAACTAAAATTAGGCATACCAACACCTATTCTGGAGAGGCTACTACTACTATGTACCGCCAACATCCAATTCAATTTTCTAACTAAGTCATACCGCCAAATTGACGGAGTGGCCATGGGGAGTCCTCTTGGTCCTATTCTAGCGGACATCTTCATGGCACACTTAGAAGAAAGAGATCCTCAGACATCAACAACTTGGCCTTTTACCGGCGTTATGTGGACGATATACTAATTATCACCACAGACGAGCTACAAGCAACATCGTTTCAGGCCACAATGAACAAGACGCATAAAAACATCTCTCTATCTATGGAACACGAACACAACGAAGCGTTACCGTTCCTAGATATTCTAATGAGACGTAGAGCAGACGGCACAATTCAAAGATCGGTGTATCGCAAAGAAACATGGACTGGCCAATACCTACATTTTCAGAGCTTCACACCTGTCCTAGTACAAACGGGGCTTAGTACGGACCTTGTTTGACCGTGCTAGAAAGATATGCACCCAGGACACACTGACAGAGGAATTTGAAACTCTGAAGAATGTCTTAAACCTGAATGGGTACTCCACAGGATTTATAAAGCGCCATTGCCAACAGCCCAAACCCAAAGCAGACGTAACTACAGTCCCTAAACTCAAGGTATTCATCCAGCTAACCTTTCGAGGGGATGACGTAATGCAACGTCTACAAGACCGGCTTACTACAGCAGTAGGTCGAACATTCTGTGCGGCAACTCCAGTCATTAGATGTAAAACCGTACCCATTCCTACACCAACAGTCAAAGAGCCTGTTCCTCTGTACGCCACAAACAATTGTATTTACCAATTCACATGTAGATGCCAGGCCGTTTACATTGGTCGAACGGAGAGACAGCTTAACAAACGGGTGTCAGAACACATACCTCAATGGGTCAACAAGATACAACACACAGGAGATGATAGCCACGAGGAGCCGACACACCGGAAGCTCCCGGCGTCTTCAATCGGCAGGCACATTGTCGCCAGTCGCCATGTTGTGTCCAGAGACACTGCATTTCGCGTGTTGTTTAGAACACAAAATACTCGCTTGTTAAAATTTGCAGAAGTAATTATGATCTATCAACGCAAGCCAGAATTGTGTAAACAGAAAGACATGTTAGTCAGCTTAAAATTACCGTGGTAGACAATCGACATTACTGTGCGAAATTGTGTATATTTCAACTTGAAGGATTTATCTAATTAATTTCACGTAAGTTGTGTGATTTCTGCAGTATGTACCTGACGAGATGCAGCGAAATATGCCAGGCAATAAATCGTGCAATCTATTGTTTGTGTCTTCGTTATTCAAATTCACTACGGGAAAACATTGTTTTGAAAACCTATGTGTTCAGTTCATCTGTCCCTGACAGAGTTAGGTTCATTGTATTGTATTTTGCTGAGCAAGGGCCAATGGCCACGATCATCTAATAGAGATCAGTGACGGAGAGGCTATCACCCGTTGTATTATATATTTTACAGGTTCCCTCTGGTCGGGATGAAGAACACAGAATCATTGAAAAAACCAATCCCGGATAACTTTTTGGCGCCGGAAGATTGGCCAGCAACTTTATCCATGAGCCTATGCTAGATGAAGATGATCAACATTGCTCAGGGGAGCTGAATGATAGAAGTATCCTACAGGATAAGTACCGAATGAGTGGTAGGTCATACCAGTCTCTAACACACCAATAGTGATTGAGGTTCACATTGGAGGAAAGATAACATTTAAGTGTAGTTGTTCCACATATCGAGAACATTATAACGTTAAGACAATAACGAGAAAATAAGGAAATCTATAGAACATTTCGCAAGAAGGACACACGCCATGTTCATGGGACAGTGTTCTATTGTTTTTTTTTACTGTGCAGGAATTATGAGATCTCAGTTTTCTACAAACAATTAGGAACAGTTTTGTTAGGAACAAACATTAACAGTGTTCCCGGACTGTAGTTTCGAATGGGATTCAGATTTCATGGTTATCAAGGTTCATGGAGGATAACAAGTCTGGCGGAAAAGAAACGGCAATTGGTGAGGTCTATTGTACTGACTCGTGTGATGTCGTGTAATCCTTGCCATGATGAGTGGACTCTGATCCTGAACTTTGAAGGCTGACCTATACATTTACATTAGAATACTCGACACACATTTTCTTCGCATACACGTCTCATATACGTTACACTTTTCTTTTAATAAATTAATCTTTATTAATTTTTAGAAGCAAGAGTTGTTGAGTATGTTGCGTTGGGGAAGTATGAGAAGGGGCATAGTACGACAGTGAGAGAGTGATAGGAAAAGGTGTCCATGGGCTGATGGAGTGTGTTGGACGGAAGCTGGTGGATTCTCCAGGATATTGATAAGGGAAAAAATATTATAATGTGGGTGTTGACTCTCCTCACTCCAGGGACGACACTTTAAAGGAGGACACGACAAACGCACACATACAAACATACACACACACACACACACAGACACAACACACATACACATACACACATACACGAACACATATAAACACACACACACACACACACACACACACACACATCACACAGACACACATAAGCATGGAAATAAAGAAACTAAATGTGAGCATTGTATTATGGAACCATAGAGCCTGTACTTTTGTACGGATGTGAAGCGAGCACAATAACCAAACAGGCTGAAAACAACTGATGGCTGTGGAAATGTGGTTTCTGAGGAAAATGCAAAGAATACCATGGACAGACAGAAAAACCAGTGACCAAGTCCTACAAGAAACAAATGAAAATCGTAAACTGGTTAGAGAAATTAGATGTAGGCAGTCAACATTCTTAGTTTGGTCACGTTATGAGAAGAAATACATTGGAGAACTTGGTGACAACTAGAAAAATTGAGGAGAAAAGCGCAAGAGGAAGGCAGAGAAGTAAATACCTGGATGGCTTGACCATGTGACATGGTCGAGACAGGAACACTGAGTTGATCCACGACTCTGGTGATTGAGTGAGATGGCGAGACATGACCACCAACGCTTACTGGCATGGCACATGATGATGATTATGATTACGGAACCTTGTGGAATACAAATAAGCCAGAAGAATGTAATGAAACATGTACTTAACTCGAAGGTTGCAAATATCAATCAATCATTCAATCAACTAATCAATCAATCAAGTGTCTGCACAATAAAGTTTAACTGCAATGGTCTCCAAAGCTGTCTGTCTCTCGCCCTGACTGCATTCTGTCAGATTGATATTCGTCCATCTCTTGATGTTATCTTCCCACTTGTATCGGCATCGACACAAGTGATAATTACTATGTAAACATGACATAACGATTCACTTACAAATCAAGAAAGGATCACCTTCTGCTCGATGCAACGTCCCAAAAAGTGTAATGTTGAGAATGTCATCTCTAAGTCTGAACCGTGTATCTCACCTCGTTGCATCTTAAATAGATGGTTCGCCTAGACAGGAATGATATGATCTTGACACAATTTTGTCACATATTTTCTTAGAAAATGTGTTGTCACTATAGTGTGTTTTTTTTTGGTTGCCTCAATATAAAATTCAATATCTCAGTAACCAACTGAGATAAAATGATGAGATTTAGTATATAACCCTATCATTATGTCCACCCAAAAAAAAATTTTTTGTTCTGGAGATTTTACAGCAGATTTCAAAGTTAGCTTATATACGGTATATTAATTATGACTTAAAGATTACGTCCATGATTTTAACAGTTTTACAGCTTCACCAAGACTCGACGCACATTATTCAAAATTTTCACGTGACTTTCGTTTTGAAACAAACAGCGCGAATATTCAGAGGCGTCTCCAAATGTGGGTTCTTTCATGAAACGTGATTATATAAATAAACTAGCTGACAAGGCCCGGTTTCTGGCGGGAATCAATCAATCTATCTATCTATCTATATATCTGTCTGTCTGTCTGTCTGTCCGCCTGCCTACCTGCCTGCCTGCCTGCCGGCCCACCGACCGACCGACCGACCGACCGACGTACCGATATCTATCTATCTATCTATCTATCTATCTATCTATCTATCCGTCTGTCTGTCTATCTATCTATCTAATCTATATGTCTGTCTGTCTGCCTGCATGCCGGCCCACCCACCCACCCACCGACCGACCGACAGATATCTATCTATCTATCTATCTATCTATCTGTCTGTCTGTCTGTCTGTCTGCCTATCTATCTATCTATCTATCTATCTATCTATCTGTCCGTCTGTCTGTCTGTCTGTCTGTCTATCTATCTAATCTATATGTCTGTCTGTCTGCCTGCATGCCGGCCCACCCACCCACCGACAGACCGACCGACAGATATCTATCTATCTATCTGTCTGTCTGTCTGTCTGTCTGTCTGCTTGCCTGCCTGCCTGCCTATCTATCTATCTATCTATCTATCTGTCCGTCTGTCTGTCTATCTGTCTATCTAATCTATATGTCTGTCTGTCTGTCTGCCTGCATGCCGGCCCACCGACCGACCGACCGACAGATATCTATCTATCTATCTATCTATCTATCTGTCTGTCTGTCTGTCTGCCTGCCTGCCTGCCTATCTATCTAATCTATCTGTCTGTTTGTCTGTCTGTCTGTCTGTCTGTCGGCCGGTCGGTCGGTCTGCCTGCCGGCCCGCCCACCCACCGACCGACCGACGTACCGATATCTATCTATCTATCTATCTATCTATCTATCTATCTATCTATCTATCTATCTATCTATCTATCTATCTATCTATCTATCTATCTATCTTTCTTATCTATCTATCTATCTATCTATCTATCTATCTGTCTGTCTGCCTACCTGCCGACCCACCCACCGACCGACCGACCCACCCACCCACTCAGCCAGCCAGCCAGCCATCCATCCACCCACCTATCTTTCTGCCTACCTACCTACCTATCTACTTTTCTGTCTGTCTGTCCGGGCCGCGTCATTCATTTTATTCGGAGACTCCCGAGGGTTGTCGCTGGAGCTACGGAGTTCGTGCTTTGTGCGACGCTTTCCGCGCTGCGGAAAGAAACTGATCCATATGGGATAAAAACCCGGTGCAATGCAGCCAATTCTGTCGATTGTAAGCTACTTCTTTGATTGCACCCACTCCCATACGAATCCAGATACGCCTTTGTTTGTCATCTGAATTTGCAGGTCCTCATTACCGTAAACATAACTTTTTTAGCAAGAAATCACTAGTTGTTAAGCAAAACATCAAAGGAATGATGCCGCTTTCAATGATTTAAGTTGTTTTTGGACCCATCAAAGACATATTCCTTGGGTGGGGGTAAATATAAGACGGCTGGAAAAATTTCATAACGATGCAACAGACAGTTTTCAAAATAATTGATCGTGAATGAAGGCATAAATTTCCGGACAGATTATAGCTGCAGACGTCAATGGAAACATACATAATCTGACATGCATTGACGTTTTGCTTCAGCGATCTTGCCTCTGCATATCTTACCATAAAGGAACTCAAGTAAAATTTAGTTATACAAGTATTGTGGTAAGAGAGACACATTGAAGCGCTAATTAATCAGATTGAGAAACAGATGTGTTAACAGTTTGTTAAACAGATGAGACAGACACACTGACAGATGAATGGATACAATGGTGGGACAGACAGACAGACAGACAGACAGACACACAGACAGACAGACAGACAGACAGACAGACAGACAGACAGACAGGCAGGCAGGCAGGCAGGCAGACAGACAGGACAGGCAGGCAGGCAGGCAGGCAGACAGATAGATAGATAGATAGATAGATAGATAGATAGATAGATAGATAGATAGATAGATAGATAGATAGATAGATAGATATCGATAGATAGATAGATAGATAGATAGATAGATAGATAGATAGATAGATAGATAGATAGATACATACATACATAGGCAGGCAGGCAGGCAGACAGACACACAGTAAGTTGTGCGGGAAGACAAACACACAGACAATCTGACAGAAAGACAGACAGGCAGCAGAGAGGAATATAGAACCAGACAGACAGGTGTTACTATTGCTTTTCCTATCTTAGAGCATACATACGTAAATTTATTGCTAGGTAAAGACGTCACGTGACAGGTTTTCTATAGTTAGTTTTATTTTTAGAACAAATGCAATAATAAAGAAAAGGGGCGTTCTTAAAACATCACCAAAACTTTTGAACATAAAAGCTTTCAGCCATATCGTTTCATTCAACAGCGAAATAAATAAGAAAATACACGAATAACTTCTTTTTTTTCTTGTTAAAGTTTTCAAGTTTGAAACCAGTGAATGACGAACTACACAAGAGACCAATAAAAATGCATCAAACCCTATTTCGTTACAGGTTAGTTGACCATTTTAATGGTCCCCTGTCTCACTGTAACCACAGGTAGTTGCACTTCTTATAGTGCGGCGTGCTGGCCCAGTAAATCTCCGAGAACAGTGTATTAAAGTCAGCATACCCGTCTGACCATTCCTGGCTGCTGACTGTCAACAAGATATCATAAACAGCTCAGACGTGGTGAAGTAAAATCTGTTCTACAGATATTTAGATTGCAGTTAACGTAATCCAAACAATAACTGTGAACACTGTATTACGCTAACATCATCATCATCAAGCATCGTGTGGAGGCAGAGTTGACGTTGTAGTCACCTATGGGTCGCACTGTGTAATTTTATTCCGTATAAATATACAATGTCTTTGACGTCTCAATTCATTTTCTTCTCGGGCTTCCTCTTGCTCTCGTACCAGATCTTCTTTGGTGTAGCGCCAGTGCTGGTAGTTGATAATGTTGCATTCTAAGGAGATGACTGAAGCGTTTTACCTTCTGCCTTTCAATATATGTGGCGCATGATGTTGACTCCACTGTCTGTCTGATAACATAATTTCCTTACTCGGTCACAGATAGTTAAGTTGGCAGATTTTCTCTAGATGTTGATTTTGCAAAAGTGTCATTTCGATAATGTCTAGGTTTGACACAGGTAGTAACAGGTTCGTGTTAAAATAATATTCATTATCTATAGTTTTGCGGACGTATGTACATTGGGATGTTTCTGTGTGGGTGGTAGCTAAATAATAAGGGCGCTTGGTTTGTTAAAATTTGATTTCGATTTCTCTGTCTAGCCTGCCATTTTATGTGATCATGCTTCTCAGATATTTAAATTCTTTAACATCGTTCATGTGTGTATGATGTATCAATGTATTAAGCAGACCAGGAGATGTGGTAACCTGAATTACTTCAGGTTTAGTTGTATTTATATCAAAATTGTATACGATTTTGTAGTCTATTCTCGTCGCCGTAAAATAGGCACTGATCGTTTACCTTACACTAACAAAAGTCCTTAATTCTCAAGATATATTACATCGTTGTGAACAGCTCATCCAAGCAGCCGCGTGTCCACTCTTGAAATGTTTGAAGGATTGATTTTATCACTTGTGTCGATGCCGAGGGCTTGTTGTGTTGTGATCAGCTATTACGTTGACCATGCTATCTATTCAAATCCATGTGAGGACATTCAGGATAGACACAAACACTCAGCTAGGTGACAGTATAGACAAACATTAGAATGGGTGACATCAAACTCAAATACTAGGCAATGTGACATTATACTCAAACACTAGGTTGTCTGGCATTATAGTCATGCACAGTATAAATATGTGTCACATCCTAGGCAGACATTAGTTTTTGACACGTCCTGGCAGTCACTAGTTTGTGGGACATCATGACAGACACCAGTTTGTGGGATAACATAGGCAGACACTAGTTTGTGACACGTCCTGGCAGTCACTAGTTTGTGGGACAACATAGGCATACACTAGTTTGTAGGACATCCTGGCAGACACTAGTTTGTGGGACACTTTGTAGACACTAGTTTGTGGGACAACATAGACAGACACTAGTTTGTGACACGTCCTGGCAGTCACTAGTTTGTGGGACATCCTGGCAGACACTAGTTTGTGGGACATCCTGGCAGACACTAGTTTGTGGGACATCCTGGCAATCACTAGTTTGTGGGACATCCTGGCAGTCACTAGTTTGTGGGACATCATGGCAGACACTAGTTTGTGGGACATCCTGGCAGACACTAGTTTGTGGGACAACATAGGCAGACACTAGTTTGTGGGACAACATAGGCAGACACTAGTTTGTGACACGTCCTGGCAGTCACTAGTTTGTGGGACAACATAGGCATACACTAGTTTGTAGGACATCCTGGCAGACACTAGTTTGTGGGACACTTTGTAGACACTAGTTTGTGGGACAACATAGACAGACACTAGTTTGTGACACGTCCTGGCAGTCACTAGTTTGTGGGACATCCTGGCAGACACTAGTTTGTGGGACATCCTGGCAGACACTAGTTTGTGGGACATCCTGGCAATCACTAGTTTGTGGGACATCCTGGCAGACACTAGTTTGTGGGACATCCTGGCAGACACTAGTTTGTGGGAAATCCTGGCAATCACTAGTTTGTGGGACATCCTGGCAGACACTAGTTTGTGGGACATCCTGGCAATCACTAGTTTGTGACACGTCCTGGCAGTCACTAGATTGTGGGACATCCTGGCAGACACTAGTTTGTGGGACATCCTGGCAATCACTAGTTTGTGGGACATCCTGGCAGACACTAGTTTGTGGGACATCCTGGCAATCACTAGTTTGTGGGACATCCTGGCAGACACTAGTTTGTGGGACAACATAGGCAGACACTAGTTTGTGACACGTCCTGGCAGTCACTAGTTCGTGGGACATCCTGTCAGTCACTAGTTTGTGGGACATCCTGGCAGACACTAATTTGTGGGACAACATAGGCAGACACTAGTTTGTGGGACATCCTGGCAGACACTAGTTTGTGGGACATCCTGGCAGACACTAGTTTGTGGGACATCATGGCAGACAGTAGTATGCCGGACATCCTTGGCAGAAGCTGGTCTGTGGGCAATCTAAGGACAATAGACTGTAGGACATCCGGGCAGGCACTAGACTGTGGGATAACATGGATCGACTCTATTCCGTGGGACATCCTGGCAGGCGTTGGTCTGTGGGACATCCTTATCAGACGCTTGTCTGTGAGACATTCTGGACAGACAATAGTCTGTTGGGCATCCTAGGCAGACACTAGTTTGTGGGACGTCATGGGCTGACTCTAGTCTGTGGGATATCCTGGCAGGTATTGGTCTGTAAGATATCTTGGGCAGACACTAGCCTGTGAAACATCCTGAGAAGACATTAGGCTGTGAACATTCTAAGGAGACATTAATCTGTGGTACATCCTAGACAGACACTAATCTGGCGAGCGAAGTATGAAGCCCGGAGAAACATCTTTTTATCTTTTTCTAACTTCCAATATCCTGGATTTATTGCATAAAATGTTCTTAATTTCATAAAATACAGTTTTTCCTTGTCCTATTCTGTTCTTTTAAGGGTTAAGGACGTTGTTCGTGATCGCGTATACCCACATACGAAACACAGCTGCGCGAGATTTGGCAGCAGATCGCGTCGCGCTGATTACTTACGGAGGTATGTGAACCGGTCATTCAGAAAGCAATGACAAACTACTGAATGTAAAACTTAGAAAGACATCAACAGCAGCTGAAAAATGCTGGTGTTGCCTGCAATGTCCTGTAAAGGATATGCGGAAAATAAAGTATGTTCTTTATCTCAATGATGCATCTGCCGTCTGATGTTGTCCATGTGTCTAGATATTTGAATGTCTGCACTTGCTCGCAGAGAAGATTGTTTACTTTAATTGTACATTTTGAAACATTCTGCTTCTTTGATATCACCATGATATCTGCCTTCCTATTATTCAAGATAAGGTCAAATTTGTATCACTTTCTACACCCATTTTAAGCAAAAGCCGCATTTCAGAAAATAAAGAGTATCTTATGCAATACTTCACTATCATTGAATGTAAGGAAGAGAGTGATGAAACGATGTATAGAGCCTGGTTTGTTGTACGGCAGTGAATCTTGGAATGTAAATAAACAAATTAGGAAAAACTTGGAACTAACAGAAAGGTGTTTCCTGAGACGAATGTTGCGAATTCCTTGGACTGCCAGACCAGAGTAACTAACAACATTTGCCCAAATGAGGCTAATGAAACTATATCATTATATACAACAATAAGAAAGAGACAAATAGCTTTCTTTGGTCATGTGATGAGAAGAGAGGCATTGAGGAAAATCGTAACAAATGGAAAGATCAAGGGGAAGAGAGGCAGAGGCAGACCAAAAGAAATTATACTGGATGGACTGAGACGGTCACCTGGAGGAATATCATCAGCAGAGCTGATCCTGAACACCAAAGACTGAGATCTGTGGAGAGTCATGAATGCCTACACCAGGTGTCAGACCACTTGATAATGGTTATGATAACAACCACCGTATTTAACATTTCCTGTAGTCCTCTTGACTTGTTGCTATCAAGACGGTGTCGTCAGCATAACCTAAGTTATTTATATTATGTCCACTAACCAGGATCTGACAAATGTTCTGTAGATTTCATTATATGTGCATTATACAATGACAATAAATCAAGAGACGGTATACAACTTTTCTGACGTTCTATTTTATACATTGAAATGTTCCTCAAAGGTAGTTGATTATTGTGGCTCCTGTTTGTTGTAATACATAGGTCATTACTGGTGCAATGCTCCAGCAGTCTTTGCCCTTTTTCATTCATGCGACCGATGTTGTATTTTCCAAGGCACACTGGCAATGAACTCGAGTCCTTGCCCACACGAGCATTGAAATCACCGAGCATATAAATGTAGTCAGATTTTGGAACTGCCTTGATCACGGAGTCTAACTCCTCATAGAACGAATCCTTCACATCATCAGAGAAATCGAGTGTCGGTGCATATGCAGTAATAATGGTGGAAAACCCACAAGAGGTTGCCAAGCGCAGGGATAATAGTCTTTCATTTCCTCCTGCTGGAATTTCAATCATTCCCAGTAGCGAATTCTTCACTACAAAGCCCACACCGTGTTGCCTTTTTTCTGCCTGCCCTCTACCCTTCCAGAAAAAGGTGTAATTGTTTTCCCTGAGTGACTCTTCATCAGCGAGGCGAGTCTCCTGCAGGCCAGCAATATCAATGTTAAGACGATTGAGTTCGGCATCAATCACAGCCGTTTTTCTCACATCGTCAATATTGGTCAAGTCAGTGGAAAATCCTGGACACATGGTTCTCACGTTCCAGGTTGGAAGCCGTAGATTGAGGTTTCTATTTTAATTTTGGTTGTACCTGGTGCATTGGTTTTACAGCCTGCGATTCAGATTTTGTCCTAGCCCCAAGCACCCATTGAAGCAGGCAGGCTGTGGCGGATCAGCACCCAATTGGCTGGGGGCTGCCCAGCTTGAGGCGGGCGGTAGCTGATCAGTGACACCTGCAGGTGTCTCCCACCGTCAGAGGCAACGCGTGACGCCCCATGTCTACGCCAACTGACAAGGACTTGTAACCCGTAACAGTTGCCCCTCGCTTTGCTTCCGAGACCAGTTAAGACCAGGGATGGAGTTATTGCCTCTCCATAGCACAAAGCCTGGGCTAAAATATAGAGATCATGTGTTGCCCATGCCCAAGCATGATCCCTCTCTCGGCCTGCCTAGTTCACTCCAGAGGAAAGGTAACACTTCTACATCTGGAACGAGACAAGCTGCAGAAGCTGCCGGATCAGCAAAGCAATGCTCTAACTGTCCACCTGTCGGAGCTTCGATCCTAGACCAGCCGCCAACCAAGGCTTAGGGCCTGGTCTGCCCTGCCATGACATTTTGTCTTTAGCTTGCATTTCCACGCACCAGGGTAAGGCTTGCACCCTCCCAATTGCGCTCTTCCGCCCGAAGCCGTTGGCACAATATGGGGTGTCGGGTTTGGTAAGTGCCGCCCAACGTTCGGCGCTAACAGAAACCAGGTAGTATCGTCTACTGTTATACGATAGCTCAGTCATATCTGACTAAGACCTGACACCATATATATATATATATATATATATATATATATATATATATATATATATATATATATATATATATATATATATATATATATATATATATATATATATATATCATGTGCCATGTCGGAAAGCGTGGGCGGTCATGTCTCGCCATTTCACTCGATCACCAGTGTCGTGGATCAGCCCAGTGTTCCTGTCTCTTCCATGCCATGTGGCCAAGCCATCCAGGTATTTTCCTCTCGGTCTTCCTCTTGGTCTGTTCCCCTCGATCTTGCCAGTTGTCACTAATTTCTCCAATCCATTTCTTCTCATAACATGTCCAAAAAACTTTGACTGTCTACGTCTAATTTCTCTAATCAGTTTACGATGTTCATTTGTCTCCTGTAGTACTTGGTCATTGGTTTTTCTGTCTGTCAATGGTATTCTTTGCATTTTCCTCAGAAACCACATTTCTGCAGCAATCAGATGCTTTTCGGCTTGACTGCTCATTGTCCAAGTTTCACATCCATACAAAAGAACAGGCTCTATGTATCCCCTCAAGACTCTTTTTCTCGTTTCAATTGACATCTTTTTATTGGTCAGAATGTTTTTCATCTTGCTAAAGGCTACTTTCGCCATGGCGATTCTTGTTCTAATCTCTTCAAGGCATCTCCCATCAGATGTTATAACTGTTCCAAGATAATTGTACCGATTCACTTGTTGAAGAATATTTCCATTTACTTGTATATTACATTGTGGCACGTCTTCCTTCCTACTGACGACCATAACCTGAGTCTTTTTACAATTTAATTCTGACCCCAGTTGCTCACTGTGTACAACAACAGCATCTACTAATTGTTGCAGGTCCTGCGCATTGTATGCAATTAATACTGTATAATCTGCATATCTAATGTTATTGATGTTTCGTCCTCCAATGCTGATTACATTTATATCCTCTACATTTCTGAAAATATTTTCACTGTACAGGGTAAAAAGATCTGGAGACATCACACATCCCTGCCTAACACCTCTCTTAATTGGCTGATGCTGTCCCACTTCATTATCAATCCTTATTGCAGCTTGTTGTTTCCAATATAGCATAAATTTAGCATAAATATTATTCAAGTATATGCCCCAACAGGAGAATCCAGTGAAGATAGTGTAGAAGAATTTTATAATGACATAGAGTTTGCCTTAAAGAAATGTAAAAATTCAGAAATAAACATCATAATAGGGGACTTCAATGCAAAAGTAGGAAATCAAGGAGATAGATACACAGTAGGAAACTATGGTTTAGGAGACAGAAATGAAAGAGGATACAGACTCGTAGAGTGGGCAAAAGAACAGGAAATGATTGTAGGAAACACCTGGTTCAAACAACACCCTACCAGATTGTGGACTGTCCAGGCTTAATGGACACAGATATGGATAGTGGTGAAGACAAGACAACAGCTGGTTTAAATATGGCTACGGCGCTTGGTGTGTGTGATAGCGGCGTTGATGCATTTTGTTTCCGCATATCCTTTTACAGGACATCTTTCAGCTGATTGTTGATTTCTTTGAAAAGATTACGCTCAGTAGTTTGCCATTGCTTTCTGAGCGGCCAGCTCAGTATCCCGCAAGTCACTAGCGCGGGTAGAACCGCTTCCATTTTTTGCGCGCTGCGAGACCTGCCTGGATAAACGGGATTACCGTGAAAGTCGTGTAACCCCTCGGCCAGAGAGATCGGCGGATGCATTATACTTGCCATAAAACGTGGTCGCTTCACATATGAAAAAGGAAATCATTAGAGGATCTGAAGAAACTATTCGGAGACGGATAAATTCAAAATCGAATCGTTGTTCTCAGTGGTGGAGATATATTCAAGAAAGACATGAAACATGAAGGCCCCAAAAATATGCGTTCTGAAGAATGGTGCAGTCTACAAAGCGGAGCTTTTCAAACAGTTATTTGATGACTTTAGTGGCAGATTCATGCTGATTAACAACAGAGAAAAGGTTCCACAGAAAAGGGAGCGACAAAGACGAAAAATAATTCATCCTGCTGACAGATTTCGAAGACGGTAGATACACCAGCAAGAGTTCCGAAGAAGCTAAAACTGTACGAGATAAGATGATCGTTCAAGAAAACTTGCCGATGTTGAATGGAAACCTACAGATGAAAGTTGGTCTTCAGACAGCAGATTTACTTAAGCTGAAGGAAGCACCATCGGATAGAGAACGGGAGACCATTCTCCAGAGTTTAGATGATCTTAAGCAAGAAATAACAGAGAAAGATAAAGGAACTGGCTTACTTAACAATTTGATGGAAAAAGTTGAGAAAGTAAAAAATGCTATACATGATGATGATAAACTTCACCGTCTGGCCAGGAAAATGGAAAATATTCGGAAAGAAAAGTGCAGCTAGTCCAAGTACTAGAAGTTTACTACTGGTTTAACAGTTGTTGCTGGAATTGGAGCAGTCGCTGCTGTTGCTGCTTTGTTAGTAGTAGCCGCACCAGTTGTTCTTATAGCTGCGAGATAGACGTCATTGATTCGGCCTTGTAGTAGAAAAGCAGACTGTATGGTAAAAGGCAGACAACCCGACTATTACCCGAACCGGGTCTCTGGAAAATTACCGTCCTTTGGCTGGCGTTCGAGAGGATTCTAAAAAACTAGGCCAGGTGAATTTGATTCACTCAGGCGGACGGTGCATGATTTTGGCGCATGCGAAGTTGATTAGGCCGGGCGGACAAAGAACAGTTGCTGGCTGTCAGGGCTCGTGAACAGACGCTTTTGTGCACAGTGTGTTTTCATTATGGAGAGCTGGGGCGACCGATGTCTCAAGGTTATTAAAGAAATCCGACGTCTAGTCCTGTTGGTTAACAGCTACTCTAGTATGAAACTGCGTTCAGCCCTCTGAAGGTATGTGTACCCTTTAGTTTATTTAAATTTGGTACTCGGTGACCCGATAGTGCTAGGCGGTGTGTACTGACCGTGGCGCGGGAAAGTGGGGCATGTGTGAACAGACTACTGGCGTTGCCCGAAGTCAAAACCTGTTGAAAGCGTTTATTTGCTAGCAGTGTAATACAGGGATATTTATTGTGTTAGCGGCGCTGGGGTTATTCACAGCTACTGTAGGTTGGGTTAAGTGGGTTCAGGACAACGAGTGCTTTAATTTGAGTTCACACATGAACCAGCTTCCTGAAATCGAACGTCGTCGATGCGGAATTACGTAACGAGGAGGAAACCGGAAGTAGTGTGCGACGTCGCCTATAATAGGGCATGTGCGGTCTCGATCGACGTAGCTCGGCGAGGTGAATGTAGTGCGAAGATAGGTAGAACTATCGGAGGTCGTTTCAAGGTCGTGACTTGAGTCGAAAGTCTTCGTCACCTGGTGGGGCGACCACTGGCTTTTCTTCTTGGCTTGCCTCTCATCTGTCTTAAAGATAGTGTCCCTCAATGGAATGCCAGCTTAAAATATAGTGGATTCCGGAGAGGAGGACAATGTGTGAGAATTGATCGACAGGACAGGGCTGTTCTATAAGGGCAGTAACACCGTTCTAAATGCCCCGGCTCTTGATGAGGGAGGGGAGAACGGGGTGTAGATCTCTGCTACATGGAGAATGATTAAGACCATGTATATACTATTGGATTTGGATTTTGTACCTGAGGCACGGTACTTTATCTGCGCTGGCTGGTAATAGGGGCATGAACCAGGGAGATTGGCGTGACCTAGGAAGGGGTCCAGATGCTCATCACCGGCCCTACTTCAGGGCCATTCTGCCTACCATTACTAATGATTCACTAACCCTATATGTCATGCAGAAGTTGTGCAGGGTAGGCCGACACCTCAGTGACGAGTGACCAGCCACATTGGCCCAAGCTATACTCCAGCCCGGGGAAGATGAAACGGAACACTTAGCAGTCTGTCTGGTCCTAGACCCAGTTCTTCTCTGGCACCTGTGAGCAGCATATGAAGGGACCGGGACTCTCCAGTGAAGAGTCCATATGGCTGAGGAAGGTAGTGAGAGAGAACTCGCTCATGGTAAGCTTGGTTCTAGATACTTTCACTGAGTGTTGTCTTCCACAGATTCTACTTTCCTGAGTGAAGTCTTATCAGTTGGTGACGGGTCCAGTGATTGGGACCAGGCAAGTGCGAGTAGCGGACCGAGGACTCCAATATGAAACCTACAGTGTAATTGGCACAAGAGATTACTACAGTGGAGGTTGAGTCCCGCTAACCCTTGGTCGTCGTCTTTACCAAGTATGATTACTATGTCTATATCTGCTGACCGACTACACTCACGGCAAGTACCTTTATGGAGTGATTGTGCCTTGTATCAGAACTATTGACAGATCCACTACCAGCTAGAACCAGATTACATTGACTTTCAGTGCCAGGCCATTTTGGCCTATGAATCCGCTGGAGTCTAGAGACTGTATCTCCAGCATCAACATCCCACATCATCTCCTGAGATGTTGCTCTCATATTTCTGACACTCTCTGGAACTCTGTAAGAGAGGGCAACTCCGTGTTCATATTGTGGCCTCCTGCAAGATCTTGAACATTTCGTCATTTGTGTGGAACATTTGGAGCATCACGGAGTAGGTTTTCCGGAACTAGTCCAGGTCGACACCAACCATTATCTTTTCATCTGAGCGAAGACGAGAGCTGGATGGAAGACTATCTACATCTGGTGAGATCTAGTAGCAAGATGATCTGTAGCGTCTACTCGAAGCCTTTCCAGTGATGACTGCTCCATCCTGACGCTACTCCCAGGCTTGCTGTCTGGAAGGTCTTATCGGTTAATAGGTCTATCTCATCATCATCACCCCCGCCATCATCACCATCATTTGTACAATACACCTTTTTGTTTCCATATAGATGCCAGAGTTGAGTGTTGAGTCATGCAGTCAGGGCGATGGGTAGTATCCCATGGTTAGCTGAAGTGAGATAGGTATTCAGAGACCGGTGGGGTAACGTAGACTGAGGTTACCTAATCCCAGGCAGATCACTTCCCGTTAGTAAGGTGTGACATCAGTTTCCCCTCACCCCAAGGAGTGGTGTGACAGTGGTGTGATTTCCGAAGCGAGCGCCGGTGGAATTGGTCTATGTTTTCGCAACGAAAACAACGTATTCACAAGGGAGAAACAGACTCAAACTGAAATAAATTCCCTAGACAGGAAGTTAGAACAAGACATACAGGACATTATAAAGTAACAAGCTTTTTTCCTGCATTAGAGAAGGACGCAACTTTGCTGGGATTTAAAGATAGTTTAGTTTAGGATCCTGAAATACTTTGGGTAGATTTCTAACTCGAAGTTTAGTCCGGGCAGCGCCGTTCGGCTTCTCTTTTTCGATTTCCAACTGCCAAGGGATTTTTTACGTGCGCAACAATACACACGGGCGTCCGATCTCACTACCCAGAGACCAGAGGAAATTTTATTACTGAAGTCCAGGTGGATTTTTTAAATAAATCCCGGTTCTCACAGGGACCTGAACCCGGGACCTCCAGCACTCGAGGCGGACATCATACCTCGAGACCACTCTGCCGCCCTAAATCCCATAGGGAGTTAAAGATCTTACAATATACAATTATTATTTTTGTTGCTGTTGACATGTCTTTTTATTCCCTTATTCCACCATTTTCCCTAGTAAAGTGTAGGGTCAGATGGAAGATTCGCTTATGCGCTCTTTCCAATACACGTTTTAAGCTGGTTTTCATTTGTTCTTGATACCATCACTACATATTTTACGTGATATTCCTTTTGCCCCGTATCTACTAGGATCATGTTTCTTCAATGTGGCTTTTTGTGGCAGATGGTACCCGGGCATTCTTATGAGGTGGTCAAACCATTTTATCGGTTGTTTTTGAGTGAAGTTAATGACCGGTTTCAGACATAACCCTCTGCTAATTTCCTCATTCCTAATTCTATCTCATACAATTACCCCCGCTTCTCTTCTAAGGCATCTCATCTCTGTTTATAGTTTGCGATCATTAATTGCAGTCAGCGTCCTTGTTTGATATTGATAGCATAATGTCAGTCAGAAAATAATTCTTATGAGATTTGCTTTAGTAGTTACAGGTATCTTTCTCTGCATCAGAAATGGCGCTAATTGTTGCAGTACTTAATTTACATTTGCACAACCTATGTTTATTTCTCAAATCATTCTCCCATCTGAAGTGAAAATTTTCACTAGCACTTAAATTCGCCTGTTTTATTTTTGAGTTATTTCGATAATTTTATTGACAGGCTTTCTGTCTTTTTCAATTTTCATATTATATTTCTTAAACTTTGTATTGACTTGATTTAGATTCTTCTGGAGGTTTTTTTCATTCTCTGCTGGATACTTAATTGTTACCATATAAGTATAGAAAACTATGACTATTGACACTTAGTTATCATTGCTAAAATTAGAGTACAGACATTTTATGATTGCCTACACCTCATTACAAATAACCACGATTGTTGAATTGTGTTTAACGATTAATAATGATTATTGAGCTGAGTTGAGTTGAGCTAAGAACCGACATCACTGCACTCAGGCCATTCCCATACGTGCTCCGTCCCCTCGTTCAACAGCCAGCGAAGAGTCATACTATTAATCGTTCCCATCGCTATCTGATTAACAGTTCTCCTGGTCTTCTTTCTCAGTTTTGAGATTCGTCCAGAACCCCTGCCGATCCCCCGCAATCTCATTCATTCCACATATGGGTTCTCAATCTGTACCTCCGACTTCTCCACTTGGTCCCACAAGCGCACGACCACCTCCCCCTTGTCCATAGACAAAATACCACCAAGAGGTGCATTCCCTGATAGCCTATCGGTCTGTTCATTCCCCCGTACACTCGCATGGCTAGGGCAAAATAACCATAATGATTATTAAACTGAGACACCACACACACATACACACACGCACACGCACGCAAGCGTGCGCGCGCACACACACACATACACACACATATATATATATATATATATATATATATATATATATATATATATATATATATATATATATATATATATATATATATATATATATATAAAGACGATGTATGTATGTATGTGTGTCCGTGCTTTATGCGTTCGCGAACGGTCCATCCGATTGAGATGTAATTTTCTACATGTTTTCTTTTCATTCTCGTGCAGCCAACTGTCATAATTTTTTTAGTATACAATCAGCTGTTTACTTACTAAAATTTAATATTTATTATCATTTCTATATAGCGAGGGGACTTAACTTAAGACAAGTTATTTCAAGGGGCATAACTTTTAATAACATTGCTATATATTTTATATATAGATTGGTGCACTGTTTTCAATGATTTATAAACTCTTTGTCTACAGTTATTTACAGGCATATAAGTTATAATAAATAATTATATAACCTTTAAGGCATTTTCAAAGTTTTCATTAAAATAATGCATCTATTTAAATAGTGAAAATTTTCTAACCCATCTTTTCATTTCTCTTCAACAGCACATTTAATTTTTTTTTAAACATTCTCATATGTATTTGGCGTTAAACCCACGTTGGGTATTTATGATGCCCATTTTAAACATTGACTCAACGAGTTACTTTTCATGCGTTTTAATGCTTATTGTTCTTTTGTTATAAAAGAATTGCTTCATAAGAGATGTTGAATGAAAGAATGTATGAGACAAACTAGAGAAGAAGGGCAGAATTAGTACTATTTAGAGGGTCGTAGTGGTATACACATTATTATCATATGGGTTACAAATGAAAATCTTAAAAAATAAAGATGGTCGGTATTATTGGTTGTAGTGGGTACGGCATAGTGTTATTCGTTATCAGGGGGTGGATAGTGGTTATTAGTGATATGTAGAGGGTAAGTGGTATATACACTATTAGCATACGGGTACAAATACAAACCTTTAAAAAGTACAGATGACCTGTATTATTGGTTGTAGTGGGTATGGCTTAGTGAAATTAGATGTTAAGGGGTGGGTGTGTGGATGAGTAGATAGATAAGTGCTCTAACACTAACATCATACGATTTAAGATCGGTAAATGAAAATCTAATATCTCTCTCACCCCTTGTGTCTATACGGGTCTTTGTTTCGTTCCCCAGAAACCCATTTCCAAGACCAATATTTGTTCTCAAACATGTCTGCTCAGTGCCAATCTTCACAGCCGGACAAAGCTACAGCTTCTATGTACCACTTCAATATTCAAATAAGAAAATACGTTAATCAAAATGAGAAAAAAAATAGCGGTCAACCTTATAAATATCTTGGCCAAACTTATGAAAAGTAGAAAACATTGTTATCCAAATGTGAAAAAAAAGAATCGTCCAAAGAGAGAAATATTTCAACTAAACTTAACATAGATCAGCCAAACTTAATGAAAAGTAGGAATATTGTCAGCCAAATTGGCAAAAGTTAGGCAAAATACAGAAATAGCTCACCCAAACCTACGAAAAGTAGGAAACTTTCTTAGCCAAAGTGGAAAAACCTTGGTAAAGAAAGACAATTCAGTTAACCGAATGTGAAAATTGTCGGCCAAATGTAGAAATAGCTCAAACAAACGCATAAAAACTAGGAAAATTGTTAACCAAACGGGAAAGATATTGACAAAGTAGGAAAATTTATTACTCAAAGGGGAATAATATTGAACAAGTAACGAAATATATCGTTAAAACATATGAAAAATAGGAAGCTTTGTTAACCAAATGTGAAAAATATCAGCCAAAAAGAGGAATATCTCGTCCAAACTTATAAAAAGGAGGAGAATTGTCAGCCAAATGGGAAAAACAACATCGACCAAACACAGAACTATCTCACCAAAACTTATGAAAAGTAGGAAACTTTGTTAACTAAAGTGAAAAAACCTAAGGTCAACTAAGAAAATTATGTTAGCTAAATGTGAAAATTGTCGGCCAAATACAGAAATAGCTCAACCAAACGTATAAAAACTAAGAAAATTGTTAACCAAACGGGAAAAATATTGACCAAGTAGGAAAATGTATTACTCAAAGAGGCATAATATTGAACAAGTAACGAAATATATCGTTCAAACTTATGAAAAGTAGGAAGCTTTGTTAACCAAATGTGAAAAATATCACCCGAAGAGAGAAATATCTCCTCCAAACTTATAAAAAGTAGGAAAATTGTCGACCAAATTAGAAAAAAATTAGATCAAATACAGAAATATCTCACCCAAACATATGAAAAGTAGAAAACTTTGTTAGACAAAGGGGGAAAACCAAGGTCAAGTAGGAAAGTGTGTTACCCAAATGTGAAAAACGTCAGCCAAATACAGAAATATCACGTCCTCATTTCCTATAGTATTAGTGAAAAAGACGGACTCCACCATTAGACTCTGCGTCGATTATAGGAAATTAAACACTATAACAAAAATTGATGCAGAGCCTATTCCTTCCTGTGACGACCTTATCTTGAATATGTCATCATCGATTATCTTCTCAAAACTTGACCTAACGAAAGGCTATTGGCAAATTCCGATGCATATAGATTCCATCCATCTTACTGCCTTTGCAACACCTCTAGATCTCTACGAATGGTGCTTCCTTCCGTTTGGCCTTCGCAATGCGCCTGCAACCTTTGTCCGCCTTACTAGGGAACTCTTGCATGGAGTCATAAATACACAAACATACATAGATGATATTTGCATCCATGCAGTAGACTGGACAACACATGTACAAACATTAAGACTCGTCTTCGAAAGAATAAAATTGTTTGGACTAACAGTCAAACCAACTAAAGTCGAGTTGGCGTTGGATGAGATAGATTTCTTAGGCCATACTATATCCAAGGGCCAGTTAAAAACAGATAACAAAATTTTAACCATAATTTCGAACCCCACTATACCTACTACATAAAAAAAACAAAAAAAAACAAGTGAGGAGCTTGCTAGGTTTAGTAATCTATTACAACAAATTTATCCACAATTTGGCACAAATAACGTGCGTTTTTTTCTGATTTGTTGAAATCATCTGCAAAGATAAATGTTCAAGATGCTACTCTACAAACTGCAATGTCAAAATTAAAGTACCTTTTTAGTAACATTCCTATTCTTCGGTTACCTAACCCAAAATTACCATATATTCTTAGGTGTGATGCCAGAGCTACGACAATCTCTGGTGTGCTCCTGCAGAAACATGAAGAGATTCTCCATCCAATCGTGTAAGTGAGTCGTAAATTCAGCACAGCTGAATCACATTATGATGTTTCTCAACTTGAGGCACTCGCTATTGTGTATTGTATTAATATTAATAAGCTTCATAGATATTTGGCTGGAACTCACTTTGTTGTGGAAACTGACAATTCTCCTCTGTTAGTTATGGAGAAGGGCCTGCAGAAGAATAACAGAATTTATCGCTGGGCTTTGATACTCCAAAATTACTCATTCTCCATCAGGCATATTAAAGGCAGCAGCAATACTCTAGCAGATTTGCTCACTAGGCCTTCAGACATTGAAGTGATGCAGAAAGGGGAAGAGACACTGTCACCATTACCTACAGTTACTACCGATTAGTTCCAGTAGAAACTGTTTTAGTAATCATAGGACATAAGACACTACGTAACATCAGTATCAGGATCTGCACTTACGAGAATTTCACCTATTGTGTATGAACGTTGATACTAATACGAACAGAGTGTGAGACACTACATTATCACCTGCAGTTACAGTGAACAATTGTATATAAACTATCGTAATGAAATACTCAGAGGAAAGAGACGTCAACATAACCGTCACCTGGAGCTACGATTAGTTAGTTAATAAGAATATGTATATAACATGTCTGTAATAATGTTGTATGTTATGATTTTTAATGAAGTTACATTAATCAATTTTCTTTGGTTCATTAGGAAGTAATGGTAGTAATATAAGAACCACAAGTGTTCGAATGAACCTATAGCCTAGTTGAAAATGTGAGTTATAGTAATAACCAGAATTGAATTACTTAGAAATACGTACAATTTTGTTTAGATTTATAAATAGAGAATACAGGTATAAGTAATTAGCTTTAGACTAGTATAATATAGTAGACAGGGCTCTAATAAAACTATTACATGTAAAGCCAATAATAACAGATGAGTTAGGAGACTTAAATTTAATTAGAAATAGAGTAGACTAATTGTCAAATAGAACTTTAAATTTTAGTAATTTAGAACTTTATTAGACTTTAAGGGAAAAACACATTTCTCTTACAGTGGGTTTAGTTCATTTAATTACCTTCCCTTAGAAACACCCAGAATTTAGTAGTTTAGTTATTTACATATCCTTATTTAACAAACAGTAATTACTTAGTTTACTTAATTAAATTTCCTTATTTATTACACCCATCATTTATTAAATAAGTTAATTACATTTCTTACTTTAGTAACATCTATTAGTTAGGACATAACTTGTTTCTTATTACTTAACATCACCAAGTAACAACTTAGTAACTTACTTTCCCTTAGTTAGTTATTTACTTTAATTTAGAATAAATAGCTTAGCTAATATAAGTTTATATCATGCTGTGAAACTAGCAGTCTAATGACTGATCAAACCAATTATTTATAAAAAGATTTAGATAAATTTAGACTTAGCTAGTTTCCAATGGTATTGCCTTAAGCAATACAGTTAAACTTGTAAATATAGAGCGATATATAAAATTACATTATTTCGGCTCAATATTGTGTAACACGAGCCCACTTGTATGTCAAATGACAAAATATTTTTTTAAAACGACAACGTACGAGTGGGTGAACGCAAAATGAGTATACGGACGAATGAAAGGAGTAAAAATATTACTATGAACAGTGGTGCATTTTGTTCGCACGCACGAGTTTTTATGACTTGTCTTCGTCTTCTGTGTAAAACATGTGAGTGTCTAATTTTATGTGTGTAGTAGCCACTAATGCATTACAACAATGGTTGTTTTCCATCATCTCAGATCGGCGAAGTGCTTCACAAATTAATCATAGACATTACTTTGTGACGTGCATTAACCTACCTGCGACACTTGAAGACTTATATTACATCAATTATAGACATACAGTTATGTTTCTAATTACAACACATATAAAATAAAATTTACACCCATACAAACATGAATATAAACAGGTAAAAATACAAACAGCAGTAATTTCAAAGGGAGAGAACACTTGGTCAGGGTAAGTTGAAGGGCAAAGTTGAAGGTTTATCCACAAGCGGAAGCGACATAGGCGAACATCAGCATACACACAACTAAGAGGAGAGGTTTACCTGCATTGCACGGGAGCCTTGGATTATATACTCATGTATTGTATCCGTAAAAGGAGCAATATGTTTTGGGATATCGGTTAATCGGTATTTTGAGAGGTAGAAGTTTGTTAAAACAAACTGGCCTTAGTTCAACACAGCTTCCAAGAGTGTAATTTAATACTCTTACTGATAGTGGAGATGTGGCAAGCTGATCGAAAACCAGTGGTTAGATACAGCAAATTGTTAACAGACTTATTTGAGTCAGAGGTGGTACCTTATGACAGACCAGTGAACTCCTTGACAAATTAGATAAGACTAATTTTATATGCCACAATAACATTGCGTCACACCTACTACATTAATCTGGTGACGCAATACGGGGAGCGACGAGAGCATGTCAAGTTGTTAGAGACCACTAGGATAAACTAGTTACAGAAGAAGGGCAATGACTAATAGGACATAGAGAAAGGACCTCTATAAAGGTATAGACAGAGTAGAGACAGTACCCAAGCTAGGACGTAAGAATAGTTATAAGACCAGACTCGGGTGGGGACACTAACGTGTCATACTTAGGACAACAGAGGGACCAAACCCGAGGATAGGGGATAGGGAAACTAGGTCACGGAGAATACCCATGACGACGTAAACAGTAGTAGAATTTTAGGGTTAACAAGTACGAGACGAGAGTACTACGTGATAGATAGAACAGCACGCAGAGTTGCTGACCGCACGGGAGATTTTGATCACGTAGGCAAGCGAAAGCGGGGTTGGGTCAGACAGCGACGAGACCACTTCCCGACAGGACTAGTGTTTTCCAACAGCCTATATCGAGTGTAGTGAACGCATGTTATATTAGCGAGAGAGTCGATTGTGTTTATTGCTATATATGCTGTGTGAAGAGAGGCGACTATTGTATTCATTTGACAGGCCGATAACGAGTTGTCGAAAGTGTGTGATTATCAGGCTTGTCTGTAATAAAATCCTTGAAAACCATCTGTAAAAGTGAAGTTATCTGTGAGGTATAGATGAAGTCGCGAGAATGCCTGTGCGTGTAAAGTAATACTGTGACAGCCAAGTATGAAAATGTGTTAGGCTAATGTGGAAAAATATCAGCCAAAGAGAGAAATATCTCGTCCAGACTTATAAAAAGTAGGAAAATGTGTCAACCAAAGGGGAAAATGTCGGCGAAATACAGAAATATTTCAAACAAACGTATAAAAAGTAGGAAAATTGTTATCCAAACGCGAAAGACATTGACCAAGTAAGAAAATGTGTTAGTCAAAGAGGAAACGTTTTGAACAAGTAACGAAATACATCGTTCAAACTTATGAAAAGTAGGACAATTTGTTAACCAAATGTGAAAAAAAAATATCATCCAAAGAGAGAAATATTTCAATTATACTTATAAATAGATCAGCCAAAGTTATGAAAAGTAGGTAAAGTGTCAGCGAAATGGTACAAAGGTAGACCAAAATACATAAATATATCAGCCAAACTTATGAAAAGTAGGACACTTTGTTAGACAGAGGCGAAAAACCTAGGTCAAGTAGGAAAATATGTTAACCAAATGTGAACAATGTCAGCCAAATACAGAAATATCATGTTTACACTTATGAAAACTAGGAAAAATTTTTTAGCCAAATAGGGAAAAAATTATTGGCCAAGTAGGAAAATCTTTCAATCAAAGTGAAAAATATCTCGTCCACACTTATAAAAGGTAGGAAAATGTGTCAACCAAATGGTACAAAAATGTCGGGTATATACAGAAATATCTCAACCAAACGTATAAAAACTAGGAAAAGTGTTAACCAAAGGGGAAAGATATTGACCAAGAAGGAAAATATGTTAGCCAGAGGGAGAAAATCTAGGTCAAGTAGGAAAATCTGTTACTGAAATATGAAAAATATCGGCCAAATACAGAAACATCTCATCCACACTTATGAAAACTAGGATAATTTGTTAGCCAAACAAGAAAAATATTTGCCAAGTAGGAAAACTTGTTAAACAAATGTGAAAAATTATCAGCCAAAGAGAGAAATATCTCGTCCAGACTTATAAAAAGTGGGGAAAATATGTCAACCAAAGGAAAAAATGTCGACCAAATACAAAAATAGCTCAACTAAACTTATGAAAAGTAGGAAACTGTGTTAAACAAAATTGGAAAGATATTGACAAAGTAGGAACAATGTGTTAGTCAAAGAGGAAACATAATTAACAAGTAACGAAATACATCGTTCAATCTTATGAAAAGTAGGAAACTTTGTTAACCAAATGTGAAAAAATATCAGCCAAAAAGAGGAATATCTCGTCCAAGTTTATAAAAAGTAGGAGAATTGTCAGCCAAATGGGAAAACAATATCGACCAAATACAGAAATATCTCACCCAAACTTATGAAAAGTAGGAAACTTTGTTAGCCAAAGGGAAAAAACCTAGGTAAAGAGGGAAAATATGTTAGCCAAATGTGAAAAATGTCGGCCAAATACAGAAATATCTCGTCCACACTGATGAAAGCTAGGAAAATGTGTTAGTCAAAGAGGAAAAATATTGGCAGAGTAGGAAAATTTCATAGCCATATGTGAAAAAATATCAGCCAAAGAGAGAAATATATAAACTAAACTTATAAAAAGTGGGAAAATTTGTTAGCCAAATGGGAAAAATGTTAGCCAAGTAAAGAAATAACGCGTCCACACTTATAAAAAGTAGGAAAATTTGTTAACCAAATGGGAAAACGTCGCTCAAATACAGAAATAGCTCGTTAAAACTTATAAAATGTAGGAAAATGTGTTAACGAAATGGGAAAATAATCTTGGCTAAATAAGAAAATTTGTTAGCCAAAAATGTTAAAAATATTAAACAAGTAACGAAACACATCGGCCAAATGTATGAAAATTCAGAAACTTTTTTAACCAAAGGTGAAAAAAAAAATATCGACCAAATAGAGAAATATTTTAACTAAACTTATAAAAAATAGAACAAATGTGTCAGCCAAATGGGAAAAAGGTCGGCCAAACACAGAAATAGTTCAACCAAATTTATAAAAAGAATGGAGAAATTTACCAACTAACGAAATATCTCGACAAAACTTATGAAAAGTAAGATATTTGTTATCCAAATAGGAAAAATCTTGGCCAAGTAAGAAAGTTTGTTAACCAAAAGGGGGAAATACGGTACAAGTAACGACATATCTCGTCCACACTTATGAAAAATAGGAAACTTTGTTAACCAAAGATGAAAAAAAAAAGGTTGACTAAAATAGGAAATAGCCCATCAAACTTATGAAAATTAGGAAACTTTGTTAATCAAATGTGAAAAATAGTCGTCAAATACAGAAATATTGTGCCTAAATTTATAAAAATGTTGGAAACCTTTGTTAACCAAAGGCAACACATATTGAC
Source organism: Cepaea nemoralis (assembly GCA_014155875.1). Classification (NCBI taxonomy): domain Eukaryota; kingdom Metazoa; phylum Mollusca; class Gastropoda; order Stylommatophora; family Helicidae; genus Cepaea; species Cepaea nemoralis. Next base: position 214,037 of record JACEFZ010009172.1, read on the forward strand.
CAAGTAAAGAAATATCTCAGCCAAACTTATGGAAAGTAGGAAGCTTTATTGACCAAAGCGAAAAATGTTGGCCAAATATCATCCAAACTTATTAAAAAGTAGGAAAATGTGTTAACCAAAGCGAAAAATGTTGGCCAAAGTCATCCAAATTTCATAATAAGTAGGAAAATGTGTTAAAGAAAGTGAAAAATTTAGGCAAAATTTCAACCAAACTTATAAAAATCTCAGTCAAACTTATGAAAAGTAGGAAAATGTGTTAACCAAAATGTGAAAAATTTGGCCAAATTTGAACCAAATTGATAAAACATAGAAAAAATATGTTAACCAAATGTGAAATTGTCTGATCAAGTAAAGAAATATGTCATTCAAGCTTATGAATAGTAGGAAAATTTGTTAACCAAAGATGAAAAATTTTGACCAAATTTCAGCTTTCTGCTGACTGGGCACATTTCCAACAAACTAGAGATAATCCTCTGTCCCCTATGCAAGCAACAGCTGTATTTCAGAAAATTACAAGTATCTTATGTAATAAAGTCACTATTGTTGAATGAAACAACAAAATTTCAAAAATAAACTTGTACAACGATTAACAATTAAATGTCTACATGAAACATTCAATTTGGAAACAATAAAGATAAATTTATTTGTTAATTGTTGTACAATTTTATTGTTGAAATTTTGTTGTTTCATTCAACAATAGTGACTTTATCACACAAGATACTTTTAATTTTCTGAAATACAGCTGTTGCTTGCATAGGGGACAGAGGATTATCTCTAGTAGGTTGGAAATGTGCCCAGTCAGCAGAAAGCTGAAATTTGGTCAAAATTTTTCATCTTTGGTTAACAAATTTTCCTACTATTCATAATTTTAAATGAAATATTTCTTTTCTTGATCAAAAATTTTCACATTTGATTAATTTGTTTTATCAATTTGATTCAAATTTGGCCAAATTTTTCACATGTTGGTTAACACATTTTCCTACTTTTCATAAGTTTGACTGAGATTGTTATAAGTTTGGTTGAAATTTTGCCTAAATTTTTCACTTTCTTTACCACATTTTCCTACTTATTATGAATTTGGATGACGTTTGGCCAACATTTTTCAGCTTTGGTTAACAAATTTTCATACTTGTTAATAAGTTTGGATGATATTTGGCCAATATTTTTCGCTTTGGTCAATAAAGCTTCCTACTTTTCATAAATTTGGCTGAGATATTTCTTTACTTGGTCAATATGTGTTGCCTTTGGTTAACAAAGGTTTCCTACATTTTTATAAATTTAGGCACAATATTTCTGTATTTGACGACTATTTTTCACATTTGATTAACAAAGTTTCCTAATTTTCATAAGTTTGATGGGCTATTTCCTATTTTAGTCAACCTTTTTTTTTATCTTTGGTTAACAAAGTTTCCTAATTTTCATAAGTGTGGACGAGATATGTCGTTACTTGTACCATATTTCCCCCTTTTGGTTAACAAACTTTCTTACTTGGCCAAGATTTTTCCTATTTGGATAACAAATAGCCTTACTTTTCACAAGTTTTGTCGAGATATTTCGTTAGTTAGGTACATTTCTCCCTTCTTTTTATAAATTTTGTTGAACTATTTCTGTGTTTGGCCGACCTTTTTCCCATTTGGCTGACACATTTGTTCTATTTTTTATAAGTTTAGTTAAAATATTTCTCTATTTGGTCGATATTTTTTTTTTCACCTTTGGTTAAAAAAGTTTCTGAATTTTCATACATTTGACCGATGTGTTTCGTTACTTGGTCAATATTTTTCCCATTTTGGCTAACAAGTTTTCTTATTTGGCCAAGATTTTTTCCCATTTCGTTAACAAATTTTCCTACTTTTTATAAGTTTTAACGAGCTATTTCTGTATTTGAGCGACGTTTTCCCATTTGGTTAACAAATTTTCCTACTTTTTATAAGTGTGGACGCGTTATTTCTTTACTTGGCTAACATTTTTCACATTTGGCTAACAAATTGTCCCACTTTTTATAAGTTTAGTTCATATATTTTTCTCTTTGGCTGATATTTTTTCACATATGGCTATGAAATTTTCCTACTCTGTCAATATTTTTCCTCTTTGACTAACAAATTTTCCTAGTTTTCATCAGTGTGGACGAGATATTTCTGTATTTGGCCTACATTTGTCACATTTGGTTAACAGATTTTGCTACTTGACCTAGGTTTTCCGCCTCTGGCTAACAAAGTTTCCTACTTTTCATAAGTTTGGCTGAGATATTTCTGTATTTTGGTCTACCTTTTAACCATTTCGCATGACATGTTACATTCATTGCCTAAGGCTGAGTTGGGGCAATTTGTTGTGTTCGTTTGTAATATTATAATCTGATAACATGCGCTAGCCACTAGTCGCTGTATAGGTATGTTATCCGTTAGCTGTTACGCACAGATACGTCTTCCTCGACTGGCATCGGTGATCACATCTCACATTTTTACCATTTGGTTGACACATTGTTCTACGTTTTAAAAGTCTGGACGCTATATTTCTTTCTTTGGGTCATATTGTTTTCCCCTTTGGCTAACATATTTTCCTAGTTGGTCAATATTTTTTTCTTATTCGGCTAACAAATATTCTCGGTTTTCATATGTGTGGACGTGATATTTCTTTATTTGGCTGACGTTTTTCACATTTGGGTTACACACTTTCCTACTTGACCTTGGTTTTTCCCGTTTGGGTAACAAAGTTTTCTACTTTTCATATGTTTGGGTGAGATATTTCTGTATTTGATCTAACTTTTTCCCATTTGGCTGACAATTTTCCTACTTTTTATAAGGTTGAACGAGATATTTCTCTCTTTGGGTGATATTTTTCATATTTGGTTAACAAAGCTCACTACTTTTCATAAGTTTGAACGATATATTTCGTTACTTGTTCAATATTATGCCTCTTTGAGTAATACATTAACCTTCTTGGTCAATATCTTTCCCGTTTGGTTAACAATTTTCTTAGTTGTTATACGTTTGGTTGAGCTATTTCTATATTTGGCCGACAATTTTCACATTTGGCTAACAGAATTTTCTTAGTTGACCTAGGTTTTTTTCTCTTTAGCTAAAAAAGTTTCCTACTTTACATAAGTTTTGCCGAGATATTTCTGTGTTTGGTCGATATTGTTTTCCCATTTGGCTGACAATTCTCCTACTTTTTATAAGTTTGGACGAGATATTCCTCTTTTTGGCTGATATTTTTCACATTTGGTTAACAAAGCTTCCTACTTTTCATAAGTTTGAACGATATATTTCGTTACTTGTTCAATATTATTCGTCTTTGACTAATAAATTTTCCTACTTGGTCAATATATTTCCCGTTTGGTTAACAATTTTCCTAGTTTTTATGCGTTTGGTTGAGCTATTTCTATATTTGGTCGAAATTTTTCACATGTGGTTAACATAATTTTCTTACTTTACCTAGGTTTTTCCACTTTGGCTAACAAAGTTTCCTACTTTTCGTAGGTTTGGGTGAGCTTTTTCTGTATTTGGCCTAACTTTTGCCAATTTGGCTGTCAATATTCCTACTTTTCATAAGTTTGGCTGATCTATATTAAGTTTAGTTGAAATATTTCTCTCTTTGGACGATATTTGTTTCACATTTGGATAACAATGTTTCCTACTTTTCATAAGTTTGCCAAGATATTTATAAATTTGACCGCTATTTTTTCCCCATTTTGGTTAACGTATTTTCTTATTTGAATGTTGAAGTGGTACATAGAAGCTGTAGTTTTGTCCGGCTGTGAAGATTGGCACTGAGCAGACAAGTTTGAGAACAAATATTGGTCTTGGAAATGGGTATCTGGGGAACGAAACAAAGACCCGTATAGACACAAGGTGAGATAAGAGATATATTAGGTATTCATTTACATGATCTGAAATCGTATGATGTTAGTGTTAGAACATTTATCTAGCTACTCATCCATACACCCACCCCTGAACTATCTAATTTCACTAAGCCATACCCACTGCAACCAATAATACAGGTCATCTGTACTTTTTAAAGGTTTTTATTTGTGCCCTTATGCTAATAGTGTATATAAAACTCACCCTCTACATATCATTAAAAACCACTATCCACCCCCTGACAACGAATAACACTATGCCGTACCCACTACAACCAATAATACCGACCATCTTTACTTTTTAAGATTTTCATTTGTAACCCGTATGATAATACTGTATATACCACTACGACCCTCTAAATAACACTAATAACCTCTACCCACCCTTTTATCAACGAATGACACCAAGCCATACCCACAACAACCAATGTTACCGGCCATCTTTACATTTTAATGTTTTCATTTCTAACCGTATGATGATAGTGTATAGGCCATTACATCCCTATACAGATCACTAATAACAGGTATCCACCCCTTTACACTGAGTTTCACTAAGCCATACCCACAGCAACCTTTAATATTGGCCATCTTTACATTTTAAGATTGTCATTTGTAACCATATGATGATAGTGTATAGTCCATTACATCCCTATACAGATCACTACTAACAGGTTTCCACCCCTTAACTCCGAGTTTCACTAAGCCATACCCACAGCAACCGATAATACCGGCCATCTTTACATTTTCAGGTTTTCATATGTAACCGTATGATGATAGTGTATAGGCCATTACGTCCCTATATAGATCACTAATATCAGGTATCCACCCCTTAACGCCGAGTTTCACTAAGCCATACCCACTACGACCGATAATACCGGCCATCTTTACATTTTAAGGTTTTCATTTGTAACCCTGTGATGATAGCGTTTAAACCCGAATCGCCTAGCCTCACCCCGCGCGCCCACCACCTCGCCCCCACCCCGCACCCGTCGTTATTTATTTTTATTGATTTTATTTTATTTTTAATAGTTTAATTAAAATTTTCATTTGTAAGTCGTATGATGATAGTGTTTAAACCACTACGACGCCATACGGATCACTAATAACCGCTACCCACCCCTTAACAATAAATTTCACTAAACCATATCCACTACGACCTATAATACCGGTCTTCTTTACATTTTAAGGTTTTCATTTGTAACCCGCGTGATGATAGTGTTTAAACCAGAACCGCCAGGCCTTACCCCACGCGCCCCACCCCTCACCACCACGCCGCACCCCGTAGTTATTTATTTTTATTTTTATTTATTTTATTTTATTTTTTAATAATTAATTAAAATTGTATACACCCACTCAATAGTTGTCTGCCCTTAGAACCATAATTCTAAAAATTATCGCCCGTAGATATGAACTAGTTGTCGCCCCTTACCCCACCCAACTACATAACCGAGGAGGAATGGAAATCAGCCGAGGTCAAGGTCAATTGGCGGAGGCAATATGCAGTTACTGCCCATGCATGCAATGAACGACTACTACTACTACTACTACTACTACTACTACTACTACTACTACTACTACTACTACTACTACTACTACTACTACTACTACTACTACTACTACTACTACTACTGCTGCTGCTGCTACTACTACTACTACTACTACTACTACTACTACTACTACAACATCTACTACTACTACTACTACTACAACAACATCTACTACTACTACTACTACTACTACTACTACTACTACTACTACTACTACTACTACTACTACTACTACTACTACTACCACTACCACAATTACTATTACTACTAGTGCAGTTACTATTGTTTGTCCATCAAGAATTATGATGACCATTCATTTCATCCAGTGGAGTTGAAAGTATGAAGCCTTGAGTTCTAAGATGGCTGATAAGGCATATTTTGGTTCGAAATGTTCTTTGACAATGTGGGCAAAGATTGCTTGACGTTCTAGGAGGAGAATCTCCTGCAGTGGTTATTCTGTCCAGCCTTTTCTTCACAGCTCTTGCAGTACTGGTTGCTTCACAGGTGACTGCACCCTTATGTAATAATGCACGCCACGAATTATGGTCTTTAGCAGCAGTGTCCCAGGTGACGAGATGAATTCCAAAAGCTTTCAGTGAGATTTTCAGAGTGTCTTTAAAGTGTTTCCTCTGGCCGCCTTGGGAGCGTTTACCACAATGCAGCTCGCCGTAAATTGTTTAGGGAGCACGTGATCTGGCATACGAGTTAAGTTAAGTGACCATCCATCCATCATGTGCCATGCCGGTAAGCGTGGCTAGGAAGTAAAGCAATGGCAAACTACCTTCATTACAGATGCCAAGAAAAAATCATGTCAAGTGACCAGCCCAGCGAATCTGATTTTTCATTACTAGAGTGTGGATACTGGGCATGGACGCTCTTTCTAAAACTTTAGTGTCTTGGGTCTTGTCTTGCCATTTAATCTTCAATAGCGTCCTAAAGCAGACTGTGTTGAAGTGGTTTAATATCCTAGCATGTCGCTAATAAACAGTCCATGTTTCACAAGCATATAGCAGTGTGGATGATAATACAACTGCTTTATAGACTTTCAGCTTTGTTTGCAGGCTTATTCCGTTTATGTCCCATACATTCTTGTACAGTCTGCCAAAGGCCGCGCTGGCCTTTGAGATTCTTGCAATCACTTCGTCATCAATTGTGGCAGCTTATGACACAGTGCTGCCAAGATTGGTGAATTTATCCACAACACTTAGTCTATGACCGTTCACCTTGATATTCGGCATGGTGTGATTATTCCCTGGAGCTGGCTGGTACATAATTACAGTCTTCTCCAAGTTGATATTGAGCCCAAAGTTTGCACAGGCATATGAGAAAGCTGAAACATTGTGTTGCATGTCTGCCTCTGAGTTGGCATATAAAGCGCAATCATCAGCAAATAGCAGTTCTCTAACGGTGTCGCTGTTAGTTTTGGTGTTGGCTTTCAGCCTTCTGAGATTGAACACCTTTCCATCCATGCGGTAGTTGATGTCTATTTCAATGTCATTGTTCTCGAAGGCATTCGTCAGCATAGCTGAAAACATGAGGCTGAACAGTGTTGGTGCCAGGATACATCCTTGCTTCATTCCATTGGTGACAGGACAGGGCTCAGACAGTTCACCATTTTCCTGTACTCTTGCCTGCATACATCATGAAATAGCCGCACTGTTTAGACAAACTTTTGTGGACAGCCATATTTCGCCATAATCTTCCACAGTCCTTCTCTGCTGACTTATCAAAAGCCTTGGTAAGATCAATGAAAGTGGAGAACATTTCAGAGTTCTGTTCCTGACATTTCTCTTGCAGGTGCCTTGCAGCGAAAATCATGTCAACAGTTCCTCGTTCTTTTTTGAAGCCACATTGACTCTCAGGAAGAAGACCTTGATCGAGATGGGCCGTGAGGCGATTGAGAAGAATTCTGGCGAGTATCTTCCCTGCGATTGAGAGCAAGGAGATGCCTCGGTGGTTGTCACAGGATTGGCGGCTTCCTTTACGTTTGTAAAGGTGGACTATTGACGTTTTCTTGATATCTTGTGGCATGGTCTCGTTCACCTACATGTTTGAAAAGAGATCTTGTTCACATCGTGTAGCTCCCAATGTGTATATTAACCGCAATGAGGAAGCAACAGATTCGTCTATTACTCTCAAAGGAGCAATATATACTGTGCTGCGTATTAAAATTTACTGCGAGATTTCTTTAGTATGTTTCGGCTAATCATCAAAGATAGCATAACACATGTGTCTTTTCATCACGCTGGCAATAATTTGCACACATAAGGCAATACTTGGGCGAGAACAAGTTCAAAAGTGTATTCCCCAATACATGTTTACGTTCCGCATCGATGAGTATCATCACACTTTTGAAATTATTTATGGCATACATTGTGAAATTTTGAGGTCAGGTGAAGGTTGTCCGGCTGGTTTCCTAGAAAACACCAGAGACCTTGTAGAGGACCATGTGACCCCTGTCTCTATTACCTCTCAGATAAAATTTTCGATTTCATAATTCAAAATCGGGTTGTGTCGACTTAACCTTGGACTTTCTATCTAAGAATCCCCGTTATAGAATTCCGGACAAGGCCAATAGATACTACGTCTCCCCCTGTACATCTGGTCATGTGTAGATGTCGATTCTTCGAGCGACATATCGATGTTAATCACTTCGGATTCATTTTCAGGAAAGCATTTAATATGATAGACCTTGTTATTTTAATTACAAAAACTTGAGACAATGAAAATTGGCCCTAATATAGTCAGTCACTCTAATATCATCTTTTCTATCAAACAGAAAGCAAGTAGTATCACATAATAAATCACTGTCTCAAACCACTACCTTCAACATTGAAGTACCGCAATTCTCTATTCTTGGCCCTCTGTTATTTATCATACATATTAACGATCTACCTTTGCATCTTTCGTCGTCCTGCGATCTATTTGCAGACCACTGTACAGTGTACACAAATGCTGAAAATTGTATTTTGCAGGAGTCGTCTTTGCAACAAGAATTAAATAATGTAGTTAGGTGGAGCTATGCAAACCGTATGCAAATTAACATCACTAAAACAGAATCATTGTTATTAACAACCAGACAAAGACTTCAAACTCTAAACTCACACACATCACTTCAACTTCACATCGATAACATGCCAGTATAAAGTGTAATTGAGCACAAAACATTAGGCCTAATCATTGATAGAAACCTAACCTTTAATTCGCACGTTCAAGCGCTCATTAAACAAACAGCGAAAAACGATTACCAACTCGCCAAAATTAAAAACTTCCTTGATGAGGACACAAGGAAAATATTCTATACTTCTCATATACAGACACATTTTGACTACTGCTCTACAATCTGGGACGGTTGTTCTAATTCAAACACCAAGCGACTTTACTCACTCCAGAAGCGGGCCATGAGTCTAATTTATAGCAAACATTTATCTGACAATCCTAGCCTGTATAAACGCCTTCAGTAACAACCAGTCCGCAAACGCCTGCTTTTAAATAAGGCGAAACTAATTTAAATATTGAACCCACTACTGGTAACGCTGATCGTATTCTGGTAGGAACCTAAGGCCTATCCAGGTCAATATGGAAAACAATTTGAAATTTGAAAATTTTCCATATTGACGTGCATAGGCCTTCGGTATGTATGTATGTATGTATGTATGTATGTATGTATGTATGTATGTATGTATGTATGTATGTATGTATGTATGTATGTATGTATGTATGTATGTATGTATGTATGTATGTATGTATGTATGTATGTATGTATGCATGCATGTATGTATGCATGGCATGCATGCATGCATGTATGTATGTATGTATGTATGTATGTATGTATGTATGTATGTATGTATGTATGTATGTATGTATGTATGTATGTATGTATGTATGTATGTATGTATGTATGTATGTATGTATGTATGTATGTAGGTGTGTATATATGTTATTTATTTGTTTGCGAACGGTACATCTGATTGCGATGAAATTTTCTACACGTCTTCTTCTCATTCCCCTGCTGCCAACTGTCATGGTTTGTTAGTGGAGAAACAGTAATTTACTAAATATTATTTAATATTTTAATTTACTCATCTCATCTCTCATCTCATCATGTTCCTCTTGTACCTTGCGGTGTCCAGGTGAAGTATAAACTTCGTGAGAGTGCCCGGTTATGGGCTTCGTATGTCGACATTTCCATGGATTCTGCTATTCCCTCCTTCCAAAGTTTACGTGGTCGGCTTTTTCCTCTGTTTCCATCTGGTCTGTACATCATTGCTTGTTGTGGCATGCTGTTGACTGGTAACCTACTTGCATGGCCAAACCATTTGACTTGCTGCTTTCTAATAAAATATACAGCAGCATTAACCACCACTTTAGTCCTGATTTCTTCATTTCTAATCTTATCTCTTATCTCATTTCTGTTGTTGAGATTTTTCTTTTCTCTTTTTCTGTCATTGTCCAGGTTTGGCATTGGTAGCACAGAGTTGGTAGGAAGATTGTGTTGTAAAGTGCTTTCTTAGTAGTTATTGATACATGTTTGTTTTTTAGTATTGGTGCCATTTGTCCAATGAGTTGATTTACTTATTGCACCTATTTTCGATCTCGTCTTCTGATCTGCCATTTGATGATATTATACTTCCTAGGTACTTGAAGCTCTTTACTTGTTTCAAGGGATGTTCATTTAGGTGAATTGTTGCTGTTTGTTCTTCTTTAGTTATAGTCATTACCTCTGTTTTGCTTGTGCTAATTGTCATGTTATGTTCCCTACACATTTCGTTTAGACTATTCATGTGGTCTTGTAATTCAGCTTCTGATTTTGCTATTAGTGCTTGGTCGTCCGCAAACAGAAGTTCTCTAATGGTTAGATTTGCAGATGGTTCTTCTTCTGTGTTCTCGTCATGCGGTATTCTTGCTGTCTTTGCTTGGCTGGTTTCTTTACATATGTTGTCTATATATGTTATGAACAAGAGAGGGGACAGGACACAACCTTGTCGTACTCCAGATCTTATGGTGAAGGGTTCTGAGTGTCCTCCAGTTGCTCTCACTATGCATTAACTGTTGTTATATAAATTTCTACATAGGTTTGTTAGATGTGTACTCACTCCATATTGTTTATAGATGTCCCACAGCTTGTTTCTATCTACCCTATCAAATGCCTTTTCTTGGTCGACAAAAGCTAAGTAGAGTGTTTCATTGAATTCGATTGATTTTTCTATAAGTTGTCTAAGAGAAAAAATGGCGTCTATGCATCCTTTGTTGTTCCTAAATCCAAGCTGCGTTTCGCTTTGCTGGGGTTCTAAAATAGTTCGTAATCTTTTTTTAAGAATTTTGCATAATATTTTCCCAGTATGACTCAACAGTGAAATGCCTCTGTATTGTGTGCAATCTCTTTTGCTGCCTTTGTTTTTGTTTCTTTTTCAAATTGGGATATTTATGGCGTTTCTCCAGTCTCGTGGTGTCTGTTGTTTTACCCAAACATGGTTGAATAGTCTATGTAGCCAAGCTGTTCCTACTTCTCTTGCTGCTTTAATTAGTTCATTTGGTATTTCATCCTGTCCCGGTGATTTGTTCAATGGGGCTAATCTGATGGCTTCTATAATTTCTTCTTTTAGTATGTCTGGTTCTAGTTCTTCGGTGACATCTATGTAGGTCTCTTGAATTTCTGTGACATCTGATGGGATGTTTAAAAGTTGTTCGAAATACTGCTTCCATCTTATTAGGATCTGTTTTTGTTCACTTATTGGTTCTCCATTTTCGCTGTTAATTATTTCAGTTGGGTCAAAGGGTTCTCCTCTGGTTCGCATTGCACTTATCTTTTTGTAGAAGTTTCTAGTTGCCTCCTTGTAGTTTTTATTTAGGGCTTCTCCATACTCTTCCCAGTCTTTTTGTTTTTCCCTCTTTACTATTCTACTCACATGTCTTCTCGCTTTTCTGTATTCTCTGTAATCACATTCCTGTTTGCTCTTCAACCACTTTTTATATTTTTCCTTTTTTTCTTTTACCGCTTTCTTTACTTCTGCGTTCCACCTACTTGTTATTTTCTTTATCCGTGTTTTGCGTTTTTTCGTGGTTCCGCATGTTATTTTTGCAGTATTTAAAATGCTTGATTTGAACATCTCCCATTCTTCTTCCACTGGTTTTCTTTCTGTAGGTAATTTTACAAAGAGTTCAGTTAGTTCGTTCTCATAATTTTCCCTAACTGCCTCGTCTTTAAGGTTTTTTAAGTTTACTGATTCGCATGGCATGTATTTTCCTGCTCTTTGTTTTCTTCTTCTGATGGTTCTTATTGTGGCAACGATGTCAGGGTCTTAAACTTGGCTCGCTAACCTAACACATGTGGGACAGTACAAGTTCAACGTGATTTGACGTAAGACTCAACGACACACCGTTCAATGGATTTATTCACATATCAAATACAGAACGATGATCACAACAATATATACTTGATACTTCAATACACTTACATCCACAATACAGCTCACAAGTCTAACTCTCAAGATGTCCAGACACTCGACTTTCAGCACAGAAAACCACACAACGCCTTTCTCTCATCATGCGTCCGTCCAAGTCCGTGTCCCAGAGCTGTCTGCCGCTAGTTCGCAACTTGCCTCCCACCTGAGGTGGCTTCACGAGGCATGCGTGCGTTTTGCGTCGTCCTTGCCTGACCGCTGGTCGCTCGTCAGCCAGCAATCTTGCAGGCAGGTAACTACCACTCGCCTGGCGGCGTAACGAAGTTGCTGCATCCCTGCTGGGAGCTAAGTCGCCTGGCGGGCGTAACGATGTCACTGCATCACTGTACCCTTTCTGGACTCTGACACGTTCCCCCGGCAAATTCATGAAAGATGTCATCTTTCATGTATAATATATGTACACACTGGGTTAATATTCTAACCTTGTCAGAGTCTACCCTTCTGTTGTTCTATACATTGGTATCAACATACAAATAAATACACGTATGCCATAGAAATATATAAGACATGGAAGTTGCATTCAACGACATGTGGTGTTCAACCTTTAACAAATGTCAGGTTTCATCCTCTCGATGGCTGATTACCTCAATTGCATTAATGACCCAGTCAGATCGGTAGTACCAGCTTCACGCATCTACCTCGCATCTTCCAAAACAAAAAACGTAATAATATGGTTCTTGAAACAAAAACCATCTAGCTAGACCGAAATACGGCTTTATATAAGTCGCATAAAACGCTCAAACCCTGACCTTATTTGGCCAATAGCTCTTGTGTTGGTCTGCAATGTCGGTAACCCTCTGCCATGCCCAGTAGATGGCTACCTGTTGTGTCAACAATCTGGCAACAACATGGCTATTTATACGCGACACATTACTGAATACATTTCAAATTATGGCCCTTTGTGTAATGCTGTAATAACAAATAAATGAAAGGGGAATAATTTACACATTAATGAAATACAATAATTTACAATAATTATCATATTTCTTAGCGTCATCGCTTGACGTTTCTTCATATTAACGAGAAAAAGTCGGTAATATGAATACATTAATCAAGATATGATTCTAACATTACACTACTTAAATATATAAACACACAATTCGTGTATTTAAGTTTGTTGATTCCTAAAGATTTTAGAATCGTCATAGATTTTTACACTTTTATTTGTCGTCTGCTAATTTTGCTCTAAATTTCTAACTAATCCGGAAGTACACACGAACACTAAAAAAGCTGATTTTGAAGCTTGTAGAACACACTTGTTCCGGTTTGATGTAGTTACGGAAAGTACAATGTTCTCACAATTCATGTGTTGGATGTTTCACTACAAAACCTTCTGGATTACGATTGACTGTTGGATGTATCACTACCGAATATTATGGATTTCGGTTCACTGCAATGGTGTAGCTGTCACTGTTTAGTTTACACGTTCACACACGTCTTTAAAATATCCCTGGAATGTTCCACACGCAGATGTCACTGTCAAATTGGATAGTTCGCTTACGGTAAGTTTTTGAGCGAATGTGACACTGTTCTTGTTCTTGGTATATACAATTAATAAAGTTCGCTTTCTACCACACACTACACAATTATACACGACAATCACTACATGAATTAGTAAAATAAGAACACTATATATATTGGGAGTAACCCCTATCACAATATTGTAGACATTACACAGCTTTTTGTGAATGGAAAAAAATATTCACTTATAAATGGCTGTGTCGGTCTGAGTGTATTTGTACACACTGCACTCAGACATTGGTGCTTACTGGGTCGGTCGGACAACGGGACAAAAGATCGGCAATTGCATTGGTTTAGCCTGGGATATGTCGAACCTCAAAGCTATAATCTTGAAGTTTAAGCTACCATATGGTTTGAAGGTACACCTGAATTTATAAAACGCAACGGGCTGCTGTCAGATTCCACGATGAAATGGCGCCCTAGAAGAAATCTGGACAATTTTGTTATACCCACCACTAAAGCTAGGGCTTCCAATTGAGGTATAGACCACGCCCGTTCTCTGGGCTTTAGTTTCCTGGATACGAAGTACACGGGATGGAGGATGTTATTGTACTCTTGCAACAAGACTGCTCCAATCGCTACGGAGCTAGCATCTGTACGCAATCTGAAAGGTAAATGGAGATTGGGCAATTTCAGGATGAGATTATTTAAACTCTTATCAGAAAAACATGCTAGTACTTTATGGAATGCAATTTGTAGGCATTCATTGTTTACAATTTTCTCTGGTTTATCTTTTGTTAGTAAATTAGTAAACACTTCGGTCAGTTCGGAAAAATCAGGAATGAACTGCCGGTAATAATTTATCAGTCCCAACAAACTATTGACTTGTTTTTTTGTAGTCGGAAGTGAGAGTTTTAGTATCTTGGACACAATGTTATCGTCTGTCGTGACAAAGCCATTGGATATTTTGTACCCCAAGAAGGATATTTCCTGGTAGGCTATGTCTACTTTCGCAGGCTTTACTGTCAGTCCGTGCTGTCTAATACGTTCAAATGTCTGTTCTAACGTCTTAATGTGCTCTGTCATTGTCTCTGTGTGAACACAGATGTCGTCGATATAGCAGAATATGTTAGGAATGTCTACTAGAAGAAGTCGTGTCATACGTACGAATGTGGCAGGGGCATTGACAAGCCCAAATGGAAAATTGCACCATTCGTACAGTCCCCAAGGTGTGGCAAATGCTGTCAGATGTCTGCTCTGTTCGTCTACCGCTATTTGCCAATATACTTTCGTCATATCTATCTTCGTAAAGAACCTAGCGTCTGTCAGTTCTGTCAGAAGATCGTCAGAGTTAGCCATTGGCTCAAGATCTAGAACAGTTATTTTATTGAGCTTTCGATAGTCGATACACAGTCTTATTGTATTGTCCTTTTTTCGTACTATGACCATTGGAGATGAGAAGTCTGATTGGGATCGTCTTATGATGTTGTTTTTCTCTAAGTTGATGATCTCCTGATGTAAATGTTCTTTGTAACGTAATGGAATGGTGTATGGTCTGCATCTTATGGGTGTGTTTGATGTGAGTGTGATATGATGCTGTACTAATTCTGTTTGTCCTGGGTTGTTGGAAAAGATGGTGTTGTAATGTTGTATAAGCTGTTTGCAACTGTTTGTCTCTGCCTGAGTTAACTTTGGGTTGATTTTAACCTCCTTCAAGCAGTTTGTCGTGTCTAATGCAGGTGTTGGAATCTCGTCACTAGCATCGTCGTCTTAATGATCTATTATCACTGTACAAGCTGTCGTATCGTCTTGTTCGTTGTCTCTGTTATGGTATGGTCTTAGCATATTTATGTGAAATATTTTGTGTTTGTCTTTTATTTGGATTTCGTAGTCTACAGGTGAAATCTGTCTCGTCACTTTAAAAGGTCCCTGCCAAGAATCAGTCAATAAGTGTCTGTCACTAGGTAGTAGAAGAAGAACGTCCTGTCCAGGTGTCAATGTTATTGTCCTGTTACCTTTGTCAGCATACTGTCTATAAGCAGCACCAGATAATTTTAGTGCATTCTTTGCAATAATACAAGATTTGATGATTCTTTCACGCAATGATGTAACATATACGTATGATGATATGGGTTTAAGTACTGGAGTAGAGTCAGTTAACATTTGGTGATAAATAGTCAATGGGCCACGTGGTTTGGCACCATAGATAAGTTCAAAAGGAGAGAAACCGGTACTAGAATGTGGTACCTCGCGATAAGCAAAAAGAATAGCTGGTAGATATAAATCCCAGTTATTGGGGTGCTCTTGCGTTAATTTTGCAAGCATGTGCTTTAGATCCCCCGTAAAAATTTTCTATTACTCCACTAGAGTGAGGATGGTACGGGGAATTGAAACATTGCTTCACTCCCAACATTTTGGTGAAAGCTTGGGTAGATGCGGCAATAAACTGAGTGCCCCTATCAGATTGGATAGTATCTGGAAAACCTATCCGAGAAAATATATGGAAGAACACTTCCATTATATCATTGGCAGTAATGTTCTTTGGCGGAATAGCTTCTGGCCAGGGACTACATTGATCAATGACAGTTAGAATATATTTATTCCCTCTAGTTGTTGTATGATTAAGAGGGCCCACTATGTCGACAGATAGTTTTTCAAAAGGTCGACTGGCTAAGTCAGTAACTTGTAACTTTGCCTGTGGGTGTTTACCTTTTTTTACCAGTTTCTGGCAGGTGTCACAACTTCTGCAATATTCTTTAATGTCATTGCAAAATTTGGGCCAATGAAACTGTGTCAGTAACCTTGATCTGGTCTTAACGTATGCCATATGCCCTGCAAGAGGTATATCGTGGGCAAGATGTAAGGCTTGCTTGCGATAATTAGTTGGCAAAACAGTTTGCTCTGTTGTATTGTCACCTCTGGTATAATACCTGGTGAGTATATCATTTTTGACAGCAAAATACCATTTTGCATTCTTGGTTACCTTTGGCTTTTGGCCGATCAGATTAAAGTATTTTGACAATGAAGGATCAGCTTTTTGAGCTGTTACAAACGTTTCCTTCATAGTGTTAGTAGGTAGTGATACTGGGCTAAGCATTTGTATAGCCTCAGTTTGATTACTTTCATCTTGCACTCTAGCAGTAGATCTAGTTACTGCGTTCACACATTCAATGATATCAGATGGTGATGGAACAATGTTATCAATGATGTCATGAGATGTTAGTGCTACATTAGCTACCATACAATCAATAGATGGTGTGACATTATCAATGATGACATTTGATGGTGATGTTATAGTATCATTAATACACACAGATGTTATGTCATGAGGTTTATCATTCACCTATGGTAAATTTCCAATAATTACATCACACACTGGGTTTGTTAATGCAGCGCACTTTACTTTCCCAGTGAGGAAAGGTGTTTCAATATATGCCCATGCTAGTGGGTATTTCTCAATATTGCCTGAGAATGTTCTGCATGTTACGTGCCTGCCTGTATAGTCTGTAGGCATTATAAACGTTCTCTTCAGACCAATGAGTGAACTGCCCGTGTCACGAAAGACTGTAGCAGACTTGCCATTCACATATCCGTTATGGATGATTATCTTGCCTTTTGAATCTACTACCAAATTAGCCTCTTCATTGGCAATAGGGATGGCGTGACCGCATGTTAAAATACCATCTTCATAAAAGGTGTTACAAACAGAACATTTATTTGCGCTAAACATGTCAAAAGCCTGTGCTGAGTTCACAGGATGTTTCTCTGGCTGTTCTTCATCTGACGCCGAACTGTCAAACAAGGCGGCATTTGCTTTGTTGGTCATTTGCCTACCTTTACAATCGTTTCGATGGTGTCCGTGCGCCTTACAGAGGAAACATTTATGCAAACTTCTGAAGGATTTACGCTCCTTATCTTGTCTGTTTACCATGTTTAGTAGGTAAGTATGGTATCCTGGGTGCTTATCGCACATTTCATTCTGATGATGTGAAAATTTACAATAATTACAGTGATTAAACTTCTCAGAGGTAGGCCTATGAGGTTTCTGCCTACTATAGGGTTTGTCATAGTTAGCCGCTGCTACAAAATGTATGTCAGTAGCTTCACTGGCAAAACAATTTTTGTTGGCTGTGTAATACGCCGAACCACGTCTCTCGATCTCATCCACACTAGTGCATTCATTCTCTTGCAAAAATTTTGAAAATGCTGATGGAATGGATGAAATGATTTTATCTCTAATGATCAGATCTTCTAGTCTGATAATTTTTGTCAATTTTAGCTGCTGAAGTCCATTTGGTAAATATATCTCGGACTAAGCAGAGGTAATCAGAGAACGTTTGAGTCGGTTTTGGGCTCAACTTACTGAATTGTTCTCTGTAACCTGCCTCATCTAACATAAAATGTGCCATAATCTTAGATTTCAGATAATGGTAATCTTTTCTGAGGTCTTTGGGGATGGTTTCAATGACTTTAAGAGGTTCCCCTGATAAACTCCTCATATAAACAATATCCCATTCAGACAGTGGAACTTGGTAATGTTCCATTAAAGTTTCAAAATTTTGGGTAAAGGCTGCGATGCAGTCACCCGAGGTATAATTACGTACAATACCTTGATATTTCTTGTACTGGTTTTCTTTCTCCAGTCTCTCAGATTTCTTAAACTCTTTGTTAATGGCAGTCTCAGTGTCAAGTTGTTTCATCTTCAACTGTAACTCCAGTTCTTCTCTCTTACTCTGAGCTGCTATTTCTGCCTTCTTCAATTCACTATCTATCTCAGCTTGCTTTGTCTTTGCAGTGAGTTCTAATTCGGCTTGCTTTGTCTTTGCAGCCAGTTCTACTTCTGCTTGTTTTAAAGCTGTTTCGGCCTCTACTTGCTTGGCAGCCTTTTCAGCCTCTGCCTGCTTTAAAGCTCTTTCAGCTGCTCTTTCATCGCGTTCATTAGCTTTCTCCTGTACTAGTAGGTATTCAGAGTATTTCTTTTCACTCCAATTTGTTAATTCATCACCTGTCAACTGTAATTTTATCCCCATATCGATGAAATCAAATAATGAAGACATGATGGAAAATGTCAATGAAATACCAGCCACACAAAATATGTTATAATTGGTTAGTAATGAACAATTTACAATTGACTTCTATTGACAATACGTGCCTAAAATTGCATCCTTAAAGTATATGAAAAGAAAAATATACTCAAGTGCCCCGGATGCGGTGAAGAACGGTTGGAAATCGGGCTAAGAACTGTAGGGTCGCTACGTCGAACCACAAATGACCTCTACGGCAAGGTTTCGGATGGTACGGAAAACCTGCTTTGTTTTTGGAGGAAAATAAATTAGTGTCTATTTGTTGGTGTGTGCCTGCTTGTCACTAAGTATTGATTAGGTTTGTATGGCGTTGAGTGTAGTTGTAGGTCGTAAGTTTGTCCGTCAACAATTTTTTTTTCAATACAAGTTACTTTCTTTCCAAAATTTTCTGCTTTCCACAACTCAATGTACAAAGACAATCTACACTCTATAACATTGATGACACATCACTTACATCAAGATGACATTCAGTAAGGACATAGACATCAAGTTTACAAGATGGCGACAAGGTCACAATGGCGACAAGATCACAATGTCGACAAGGTCAAAACGGTGACAAGTTTCACAAATCACAAATGTTTTACACGCTTACAAGATCAAACAATATGTATGCACTGTACGTTTACAAATAGTCTTACACATGTTTAAACAATGTAGTAAATTATCAAAATGAGCCTTCCACGATCACATTTACATGTACTATAAGGTTTGACAAAAATTCTCAGTTCACAAACTCTAGTTTTAAATCGTTAATCCCATAAACACGTTCATTTCAAAGCCGGACGAAAGCCCCCACGTCCACACATGTCAGGGTCTTAAACTTGGCTCGCTAACCTAACACATGTGGGACAGTACAAGTACAACGTGATTTGACGTAAGACTCAACGACACACCGTTCAATGGATTTATTCACATATCAAATACAGAACGATGATCACAACAATATATACTTGATACTTCAATACACTTACATCCACAATACAGCTCACAAGTCTAACTCTCAAGATGTCCAGACACTCGACTTTCAGCACAGAAAACCACACAACGCCTTTCTCTCATCATGCGTCCGTCCAAGTCCGTGTCCCAGAGCTGTCTGCCGCTAGTTCGCAACTTGCCTCCCACCTGAGGTGGCTTCACGAGGCATGCGTGCGTCTTGCGTCGTCCTTGCCTGACCGCTGGTCGCTCGTCAGCCAGTAATCTTGCAGGCAGGTAACTACCACTCGCCTGGCGACGTAACGAAGTTGCTGCATCCCTGCTGGGAGCTAAGTCGCCTGGCGGGCGTAACGATGTCACTGCATCACTGTACCCTTTCTGGACTCTGACAAACGACTGCTTTATGATCTGTGTTTATACTGAAATTGGGCACTGCTCTTGCATCTAACATATTTCTCTTTCTGTTATTTCTTGTTAATATAAAATCAATTTGGCTTTTAGTATCTAGATCGTTCCATTTATACCAGTGTATACTTGCGAATCTTTATGTTTATAGAATGTGTTTGTTATATAGAGGTCGTGTTGGCTGCAAAGCTCTATCAGTCTACTTCCGTTATCATTCCTTTCATTTTGCTGATCTCCAAATGCTCCCAGATGTTCTCTATGCCCACTCTGTTATGTCCTAGTCTTGCATTAAAGTCTCCCATAACTATGATGTTGTCCTGCTTATCTATTTTATTTAGCAAGTCATGTATGTCTTCGTAGAAGTCCTCGCATTCTTGCTCATTACTGTTTGCATTACATGGTGCGTATATCTGTACATATGTTGTAATTGTTTGTTCTTTTATTCTCACTGCTATGATTCTTTCTGATATATATTTTATTTCTAGTATTCCTCTTGCTAGCCGTGGTTCGATGACTATTCCCACACCGTGTCTTGCCCTTTCTTGCTGTTCTACTCCAGAGTAAACAAACGTGTAACTGCGGTGGAACTCCTTGCATCCTTTCCCCTTTGTTCTGGTGTCCGCCATTCCCATCAGTCCAATTGTCCTCTCCTCCATTGTTTATATAAGCTCTTCTTCTTTACTATTGAAACCACAGACGTTCATTATGCCCATTTGTTTAATCGCTGATCTATCTCGTATTTTATTAACATTGCCGGGTCGACAGCAGTTTGGGTCAGTCCGCTTATACTTCTTAGTTTTTCTACAAGCAGTATGAAGATCCCCTGCCGGCTTGCTAGGCCAGTCGCAGGTTTAGGACACTAATCTGACCACAGGGAGTCCATCCCCTATGGCGAGCCATAGCCCCATTAGCCCATGACCTCGCGGTCATGGTTGCCCGGTCTGCACCACATGGTGATGGGGGTTGACTTGTGTAGTCTGCGGGTCATCGGCGGCAGGCTACTAATTTTCGCTCTTCACCCCTCCTGGGAGAGGCTAGCCGATCCTAACCCTGCTGGCTGCAGGGCCAGGCGCATTCCACACCTTACATACCTTTTAATTTACATTATAATTTATATATAGCGAGGGGACATAACTTTTAATAGCATTGCTATATATGTAAAATTGTTGCATATTTCTCAAATAGGTGGACCATTTCGCTCCAGTTATCTACAGGCATATGCGTTATAACTCCTCCTCCTCCTCCTTCCCCTCCTCCCTCCTCCTCCTCCCTACTCCTCCTCCCCCTCATCCTCCCCCTCCTCCTCCACTACTCCTCCTCCTCCTCCCTCCCCCTCCTCCTCCTCCCTCCTCCTCCTAATCCCCTACTCCTCCTCCTCCCCCTCCTCCTCCCCATCCTCCTCCTCCCCTACTACTCCTCCTCCTCCTCCCCCTCCTCCTCCCCTCCTCCTCCCCTCCTCCTCCCCTCCTCCTCCCCCTCATCCACCTCCTCCACCTCCTCGCGCCCCCTCCTCTTCCCCCTCATGCCCCTCCTCTTCCTCCCCCTACTCCTCCTCCTCTTCCTCCTCCCCCTCCTCATTCTTCTCCCTCTCCTACTCCTCCCTTTTCCCCCTGCTCCCTTCCCCTCCTCCTCCCCTACCCCTCCTCATCCTCCCCTACTCCTCCTCCTCCCCTCCTCCCGCCTTTCCTTCTCCCCCTCCCCTTCTCCCCCTCCTCCTCCTCCCTCCTCCTCCCCCTTATCATCCCCCTCCTCCTCCCCATCCTCCTCTACCTCCTCCCCTTCTCCTCCTCCACCTCCTCCTCACATCTCCTCCCCTCCCCCTACTCCTCCCTCTACTCCTCCTCCTCCCCCTCCTCCTCCTGCTCCCCCTCCTCCTCCTCCTACATAACTCCTCCTCCTCCTCCCACTCCTCCTCCTCCCCCTCCTCCTCCCCCTCCTCTCCTGCCTCCTCCCCTCCCCCTCCTCCTCCCCTACTCCTCCTCCTCCCCACCCTTCCTCCTCCTCCTCCCTCCTCCTCCTACTCCTCCTCCTCCCCCTCCTCCTCCTCCCCTTCCTCCCCTACTCCTCCTTCTCCTCCTCATCCCCTACTTCCTCCTCCTCCCCCTCCTCCCGCCTCTTCCTTCTCCCCCTCCTCCCCTCCCCCTACTACTCCTCCCCCTCCCTCATCCTCCTCATTCCCCTACTTCTCCCTTCTCCTCCCTCCTCCTCCTCCCCTCCTCCTCTTCCTCCTCCTCCTCCCCTCCTTCTCCTTCCCCTTCTCCTCCCCAGCTCCCTATTTAGTCATTGGGATGAAGATTGTTCTCTTCCAATCTGTTCGCCATATTTCCGGGAACGGGAACTGGAGATTATATGACTACTTATATGAATTAAATGAGATGCTCCCCACCTGGGACCGGGCAAAGCCGGGCCTGGTCAGCTAGTCTTTTATATTGTTTCTGTTCTCTGTTAGCCTTGAATGATGTGTGAATGAAATAACGTATGAAAGAGAGTGATAGAAGGGCAGAATTTTAGATGGGCCTGCGTGCCCAATTCTTAACCCTTTGAAAATAAGGTTTGTTCGTTTGTTCATTCGTTCGTTCCCTCGTTGCTTTTCCCACAAATACATCCCAATTCAAGCATAAGGAATATTTTAATTCATCTGTTATTGTATCTACTAACTAGCAGTCGCTTGTAGATAGTCAGTCAAGCTATTAGTTACTATTTGCATTCATCTGTTATTGCATATTCAACCAGGAGTTGTTTATAGAGTGTATTCAAACAGCCAAATGGTATATATACATAACAGTAAGCCACATAAATAGGATACGCTAGTGTACAGCACGTCCACGTTGCAGGGTTTACAAGTAAATAATTCATCAAACAAGCTTTTCTATACAAGGTAAAGTAGAAGCAATCTCTGTCTGTCTGTGTCTCTGTCGGTCGGTCGGTAGGTCGGTCGGTCGGTACGGTAGGTCGGTCGGTCGGTCGGTGGATCGGTCAGCCTGTCCGTCCGTCTGTCCATCCGTCCGTGCGTCCGCGCGTCTGTCTGTCTGTCTGTCTGTCTGTCTGTCTGTCTGTCTGCCTCTCTGTCATCATCATCAAGTGCTTTGTCGTCTGGCGTGGGCGATCATGCTTGTCCACCTGTTGCCATCTTCGACGGTATGATGAATTCACCCTTTCTTACCATGACACAACAGTGTCAAGAATGTTCTCTTGCTGTCTTCCTCTATCTCTCATTTCACAAGTCTTTCTTGTTGTCACAACATGATCTAGTTTTTGCCTTCTCATAACGTGAAGAGACATTGTGCCTGCTTCTTTCTGATGTTTGCGATAGGATGTCTTTATGATTTAGCCTCCCTCAAAATGTCCGGATTGCTCATTTTGTCAGCCCAAGGAATTGTCAGCATTCTTCTATAAACTCACATCTTCAATGCTTCGAAATTTTTTCGTCAGTTTACTAATTATCCATGATTCGCAGCCGCATGTTAAAATTGGTACTATGTAACATGCGAGAACTCTTTTTCTAACTGACAATAGCCAGGATTTATTGCATAAAATGTTCTTCATGTGATTGAATGCAGTTTTTGTTTGTCCTATTCCGTTCTTTATCTTAGTGATACATCTTCCATCTGATGTTGTGATACATCTTCCATCTGATGTTATCCATGTGTCTATATGTTTGAATTTCTGAAATTGCCCGCAGACAACATTATTTACTTCAATTGTATATTTAGAAACTGTGTTTCTGTGATATCATCATGACTTCTGTCTTCCTATTATTCAAGATAAGTTCATATTTTTCACTTTCTACAACTACTGTAAGCATAAGCCGCATATCCGAAAATTACGAGTATCTTATGCACTCAGTCACTATCATTGAATATAAGAAAGAGAGTGCTGAAATGCTATGTAGAACCAGATTTGCTGTATGGCAGTGAAACTTGGAATTTAATTGAACAAATTAGGAAGAACTTGGAAGCAACAAAGATATGGCTCCTGAGACAAATGTTGCGAATTCCTTCGACTGGCAGAGTAACTAACAACAATTGATTGAATGAGGCTAATGAAACTAGAACATTAGGTACAACAATAAGAAAGAGACATACAGCTTTCGTTGGTTATGCTAGAGAAGAAAGGCATTAAAGAAAATAGTAACAACTGGTAAGATCGATGGGAAACCACACTTGATAATGATGATCATGATGACAACCACTTTATTTCCTGTAGTTCCACCTGAGATGTTGCTATCTGAGTTATTTATATTATGTCCACCAACCAGGATCTTGATATATGTTCTGTAGATTTCCGTATATGTTCGCTGTACAATGAAAATAAATCAGAGGCCTTACACAACCTTTCTGACGTCCTTTATATACTGAATAAAATTAGGTGGAACTGCGGTAAAGCTGTGGACATGTAAACAATATAAAATAGCACAAAGCAATGCAGCTTTTCAGAACAGAATTACGAAACATACAGGACGTTGCAGCGACTAGCCTTCATCAGCACACAAATAAATGCACGAAACACAACATATAGTCACGGAGAAGATCCTCCGGTGACTGCATTGAGGCATAAAGACGGGATGAGAGGAATAAAAATAAGTAGCAACATTTTCTTTTATATTTGAATGTTCACTTCATTGCCCTAATGTCTTTCATAATTTTATTCTTCTCATCCTGTTTGACTATTTCCTCATGCCAAATGCTTTTATATAATCTATGGAACATAAGCACATATCTATTTTTACTGTTGTCATCATCCAGTGCCTTGCTGGCTGTCGTTGGTAATCAATCAATTCGTGTGTTGACTCCCTTCTGTTCCATGACTCAAAACTGTCAAGAACCTTCTTCCGCTATCTTCCTCTATCTCTCTTTCCGCAAATCTGTCCGGTTGTCACATGTTCCAGTTTTTTGTTTTCACATAACATGGAGGAGCAAATGGATCACCATGGTCTGGCAAGAATGTGACAGCGAGGGGTGACGAGGGGATTTAGCCGACGATCGACGCTCAGAGGAAAGGCGAGACGTACATATAATCAGATTGCTACTGGTACTATTAGTGTTGGAACTCTTCGCTGGCTGATGAGGATGGTGACGGAGCGCTTATGGGAATGCCCTGAATGCTGTGATGTCGGTTCCTAAATCAATCAATCAATCAATCAATCAATCAATCAATCAATCATAACGTGGCAAAATAACGATTACTGCCTCTTTCTGATGTTTGTTGCTTTTGCGACTTAGCTTTCGTCAAAATGTCCAGAGTGCTTATTTTAGCTGTAGAATTAATTTTCAGCATTCTTCTATAAAACCTCATCTCCAAGACTTCCATGTATGTTTTCGCCTATTTACTAATTGTCCAGAATTCACAGCCGTATGTTAAAATTGGGTCTATGTAACATGCAAGAACTCTCTTTCTAGCTTTCAAGGACAATGGCTTATTGTACAAAACGTTCTTCATTTGATAGAATGCAGTATTTGCATGTCCTATTCTGGTCTTTATTTCAGTGATGTATCTTTCATCTGATGTTATCCAGGCGCCTTTACTTTCTTCATTGTAATGTTGTCTGGACCAGGTCCATTCCATTGATGGTGAAGAAATGAACTCACCAACTGTAGTTGAAGATACCAGCAAAGATAACGTGAAAGGTTGTGACAAAGTTCATGTAGAAAAAAATATATATGTACTTATAGTGATAAATACATGAACTTCCAACACACACACAAACACACACACACACACACATACACACACACACACACACACACACACACACACACACAAACTGATGCTGAAGAAATGAACTTACCAATTGCAGTTAATGATACAAGAAAAATCAACTGAAAATTTATGATGCAGGAAAAAACATTACATTTACATATGGCGATGAAGACATACAGACGCCTAGACCACGGTGAATAAAATGTACTTAATAGCGTACGATGATCGGAGAGTTGTAGATGATGGCGGTATGATACGTGGCGATGGTAACAGAAAATAACAGCATGTAGATGGAATCATATTGGATAGGGATATATTTAATGTTTCCAGAAAGGGCACATTTGATGGAGACAATGTGACGTGGAGAATTGAATCTGATGATAGTAATATATTTACTTGTAATTCTACTAATATAGTAGTGTAATTATTACGTAGTTTGAATAATGAAGACGCAAACAACAGATTGCATGATTTATACACAAAATAGTCGCTTGTTAAAGTTTGCAGAAGCCAACATGATTAATCTACATAGGAAAGTTTTGTGCAAATAGAAAGGCGTGATAGTCAATTAAAGATTACAATGGAAGAAGTAGCTGTAAAATGGGGGTTCTAGCCAAGAGCTGGGGGGGTACCATGAACAACGTTGTTCATGATAGCGATGTAGCACCCAAACAGCCCCCCCCCCCCCCACCCCCCCAGCACAGGTTTTATTAGCCATAGTCACGGGCTTCTAGCCAGGCGTTACCATGAACGACGTCAACATGGTAGCGACGTAGCACGAGCTCCAGCACACGTTTGATTAGATGTAGCCCCTGGAGGTAGCGACGTGGTAAAGACGTAGCACGAGGCGTATCCCAACTGCAGTAATTAGCTTTCGCTTGCACCAATACTGTAAACTCTGTTTACAGGGGCGAACCTACAGCGGTGATAACAGCGTGTTAGAGATGTGCCCACACTATACCAAAATGGAGAACCACGGGTGTGAATGGCTGAAGCTCGACTCAAAAATGCGCTTCGGCCTTTATTGTTTTCGTCACAACACAAGAGCACAGCGGAGTGAGGTGGTGGACGAGTGCATATTCTCTGAGATTGGTGTTAGGAAGCCAAAAGAACTGTATGAGCGCTACACGTTATATGTACTTCACAAAATGATCTGGAAGTTTGAAAAGGAGACCGGCGTCAAACTACCACTCTACAAAAGGATGAAGCTAGACCCCAAATTGTAACCAGAGCCCGGGTTAATCAATGAGTTCAGGCAAGTGGTTAATGAAGCTGAAGACGGCGACCCACTGCGAGAAGAGCTGCAAGAGATGCTTCTGCAACAAACATCTACGGAAACACTTGCAGGGTAAGGATTTATTTCAGTGTGTGTGGTGCGACGCTAACACCAATCAGCCAGAATAACTCTGTATACCATGCAAGTTCAAAGAGGACTGGGATGAGTTAGAAAGCAGCGCCTCAAACTAAAATGCCGAATTGTATGTGGCTCGTGAGCTCTGGGGCTAGGTGTGAGAAGATGTGCCGAGGTTGGTACTGCCACAAACATATGCAACGACTTGCTAAGGATAGTAACCAAACAGTGAGTGTGGTGTGTGGTATACAACCCGAGGAGTTGTGTATACCATGCCACAACACCCTCGTAGTGCGTCTAAATCTCGAGGAGTCATACAACAAAATGAAAGAGACTATTATCGTAGAAAAACGCACCGAATTAGACAGTAGCGCCTCACACTAAAAATGAAGAACTGTAAGTGGCTTGTGAGTCTTGGGACCTCAACCTGGTGTGAGAATAGGTGCCGAGGTGAGTACTGCTACAAAATTACCCAAGTACTAAAAAAGTAGGGACTAATTTGGGTGTGTGAAATGCAACACAGACAAGAAGCAACCGCGCGATGTGTGCCACACAAGTAAACGTGAGCTAATAGGTCGGTATGAGGACGCGATAAAAGATTTACCAGAGTTTGAGGGCGATTCCTTCTTCATGGAGAAATGCATCGACGTGAAAGAGGCCACGAAAAAAGAGCGCACTAGAGGCGCAACAGCCTAGAGAGCTACTGTAGACTTTCTGACTGGTGAAGTCAGAGAGCTCTTTTTGTGCGTGCAAGTCAGCGGAAACTTTACGACGAATTTCGGTCCGCAGTTGATGACATTTCAAGAATTCATCAAGAATTAAAGTTCAATGTCAGAAATTTCACCATTCTGCAAGGATGTTGAGACAACATCGGAGATACTTTCCACCCAATAGGCCGCAAACGAGAGCACCTATTTTTAGGCCGAAGACGACGGGGGCCGCAATGGCCGTTGACACAAATTCCACTCCCAAAGTAAGCCGTGCCGTATCAATTTAATCCGAGACATTCACAGAACGGTGGTACTTCTTATACAGCAGAGACCGTTTTTCTTGCTCAGCCTCCAAGCTCTTTTGTATTATAACAATCTCTTGAAGACAAAAGGCCTGGTCGGGCACCATCGTATATTAACCAAGCGTGCCCACATTTTCAACTGGGAGTGCTCTATAGCGTATCTAGATACTCGTTTGAGACGAGGTGTGGGGCAAAGCAAAACTTAATAAGCTCCACATTAGCGGTAGTAAATATATAGTATGGATTAACTGGAGGGCCCACAAACTCTACTGTGACTGTTGGATCCTGTCACTCTCGCCTTACACTCACCAACTGAGTCTGTTACTTCTTTTGTCCATTTACGAAGACAGCTGACTAAAATAGCAGCCCCCGAAGACCGTTATTTCCTAAACGCAGCTTTAATTATATCGTGCTACCATCAGGTGGGTGTGTTAGAATTGCACTTTCCTCCTAAAACTCGAGAGTGGGTTTTAGGTCACCAAGCGAGCTCTCGTACTTAAATGTTTATGAAATAACCATTTCGGTATACTCAATATCCAGATCACCCTCGCAAGTTGGGGCATACGACAGAAGTAGGCGCCCCGAATTTTCAATCCTCACCAGATAACTCTTGCCGGAGGCATCTTTAGCAACGAGAGTTGTCAGATGGGTGACCTCAATCTTAACAAGCCCGTTTGGTTCCCAAGCTCGGGTGTCCACATATTTTTAGTAGCCGCCTCCCGACTGCCCACATATTTTTAGTGGCCGCCTCATGATCACTTGTAGGGTGTGTGAGGCTGGTGATGTGGTTGCCGTGGATATGGAGATTGCCAGTCAAGGTGCCCCCGATACGTTGCAGATAATCTTCATTGCCAAGTGTCAACATATTCCTTCGTGGCTGCATCGGTTGGCGCCCCTGCATAACATCCACTGTCGTCGAGCTTGAGGTCATAGATCATCTGCAGGTCCGCCTTATCCCGCCAGCCGGAAATGTCAGCCAAATCAGTGAAAGTAAGAGTAGTGCACACCGGCGGTTCACCCATAATTACTTATTCATCTATGAGAGTAAATGTTCAAAGTGAATGGCGCTCACAGGCGTATGACAAAACAGCAGCCGAGTAAGGGCTGCATATTCACCAAAACAGATTTCAGCCATTGAGGGGTTATGCAACTCTACCACGAAATCAGGCACTGGTGCACGCGCCGCTCACTTCTCCTGGGCGGCTGAAGTGATGTCCAGTGCCACGTGTCTATTGGCGGCCCCTGCCCATTTAATGGCGACCCAAAGGAGGACTGTGTACGCCCAATCCTGCCGCGTCGGAGTAAAAAGGAATAGCTCAAGAAAGATGGTCGAACCATTAGGCGGGCTTAGAAGAAGTTCAGAGTCAGCCTCAGCGACTGCTTTCAGGCTGAATCAACCTCCCAGTGCATCAACTTTGGCGTCCTTGGCCTTCACACCTGGAATGAAAGGCTTTGTAGAGCGAACCTCCAGAAATGATTGATTCGTGGGTGGTTGGCCTGACGGCGTGAGACGTGTTTGGTAGGTCAACAGCGCCTTCACCATGTTATCAAGGCGATTCACCGCACCCTCATTTCCAATATGAATAGATCCCACCCGAGGCTCGAGACGCGCGTCCCAATGTTCCAGGCTAAGGCTGGCTGCATAGACCTTCACTTCATGATTCTTAGCAAAATCTTCTTGACGTGACTCATTATACTAACTGTTCAGTGTTGATCACATTCCAAGGCTCCTAATTTCTTTGGGATTGCTATAAATATAGATTACATAATTTAGGAGGTACATCTCCAATATCATTTATTGTGTTCATCAACCTGGGGGCTTAGTCTATCCCACAATCTTCTAAGGCAGTGGTTCTCAACCGGTGGGGAATTTCCCCCCCCCCCCCCCAGGGGGGAATTTCAGGGTTTCCAGGGGGGGAATGAAGACCATTTCAAGATCGTGTTAATACAAGAACCGATTACTTGACATAGTTTTTCCCTTCATACTTTACAGTTATGTATGTCTCGTCCTTCTAAAATTCATTTTATAAAGTAAGTAGACCCAAAAATCATGTTTTATGTGAATGTCTAGACTTGTTTTAGTATATGCTATTACATTTGCCTTCCACTTTTACGTATACTGTGTAGGGGTGAGGGGATTTTTAGATAGGAAATATGAAAGGGGGGGAATGACGTTCTGAAAATACGGTGAAGGGGGGAACGGGCCAAATTTTGATAGGAAGGGGGGGGGGGGGAATGGCGTTCTGAAAATATGGTGAAGGGGGGAATGGGCCAAAAAAGGTTGATGAACCACTGTTCTAAGGCGTATATTCATATCTGTAATATTGCCATACTATTCTATGTATACACAAGCAAGATTACATCATGGAAGCACCAGGGATTGGAAGAATACTGCCACTTGCAGATAGTTTCCTTGAGTAAAGATAAGGGAGAGACAGAATGTAAATAGCGCAAGAGTTGCAGGAGACAGTAAATAAAATGATCAACTGCTGTACAGAAATGGGTAGTGTCATTAGCCAAGATACGGCGTCTTAGTTATGGTGCTCTCTGGGCGTCCAAAGTCTTACAATAAATGGCTTAAATGGTAACAGAAAGAATGATGTAAAGTACCCGGTAGTCACCTTCGACATAAGACTGTCATTCTTGGATCGTGTGGCAGCAGCTGTTATGAGATCAATGAAGGGACGACTTTAGAATCGTGTGTATAGTGCAGAGGAACGGGTAGATCATCACGGCTGGGAGAGAAGGTAATGCAGAGGATCTGACCAACACTAAAACTGCGAAGAAAGACCTGGCGGAAATATATTCAAACTGCTACTAGTACCATTAGTATTTGGACTCTTCGCTGGCTGTTGCATTTGAGAAAAGAGCACGTATGGCAATATCCTGAGTGTTGTGATGTCAGTTCTTGACGCAGCTCAAATCTAGAAGAAGAATAAGAAGAAGGTGGAGGAGGAAGAGGGGGAGGAAAAGGAGGAAGAGGAGATGGAGGGGGAGGACTAAACAAATATGAGGATGTCATGATCAATGTAACAACCGAAATATACAGAAGATGTTTCAATGAGTTAATTACCTTATTTTTCAGAACAAAGATATAAACCAATAGAAAATATCACATAGTTTGATGAATTCACAAACTGTGTACATCTGTGACTATATTCTTTGATACTTTTTGTTCACAGGAAAGCTAAAGTTAAGATGGCGGAAGAAAAATTCAACTTCATGTTAATGGGAACAACTGGTCAGGGCAAAAGTGCCACAGGAAACATGTTGCTAAACAGGCGGGTTTTCAAGACATCCTTCGACGTCACGTCGCAGACAAAGGAAGTTGACTTCAGCTTCGCACAGTTCAAGGACAGCATACTCTTGGTGGTAGATGGGCCAGGCCTGCAAGACTCTGACATCGACAAGGTCAGGGACAAGGAATTAGCAGTGAAAAACATGGATAAAGCTTTAGCAATGTGCTATGGCAGTGTCAACGCATTTCTCTTTACCATCAGGTTTGGCACACGATTCACGTCTAAAGAACAGGATACGTTCACATCGCTAAAGAGGATCTATGGAGAAGGCTACTTGAAAATTGTAATTGTTATTGTGACCTGCGGCGATCACTTTCAGCAAGCAATAGAGGAAGAGCAAACTGACATAACCTTTGAAGACTGGTGCAAGAAACAGACTGGGGAGTTTCGTCAGCTTTATGAAGAGTGTAATGGACGGTTTGTCCTGTTTAACAACATCACCAAAGTTCAACAAGAGAGGGAGTCACAGATCCAACAATTAATCAGTCTGACAAGAGCTTTGAAACACCAGTATGGCACCTACACTGCCCAGTGTTTTCAGAATGCTGAATATGAACGGAATAAGCTTATAGTAGAACTGAAAGCCCCTGAGCTGACTTTATCAATTCAAGAATGCCTCAGTCTTCTGACTGCTGACATAGAAGTCTACTCTAAACAGCCTTCTGTCATTCATAAAGAGCAACTAGTAAAACGCATCCAGAATCTCAAGGAAGATATCGTTCTCCAGGAGAAAGGGTACAGAGTGCTGATCGATCTGATGAAAAATGTGAAGAGAGTGGAGGAAAACCTGGGCGATGTTGATGAACTACAGCGCCTGGCCTTAGAACTGGAGAAGATAAGGAAGGCGAGGATACACTGGAGTTATTTAGGAACTGTGTGTGCGTGTGCTGGCGGCATGTTAGCTTGTGTCGCGCCACCTGTAGGTGCTTCTATGGTTGCTGGTGCTGCGCTTTTCACGATTATGAGTCAGCTAAAGCTTAACTCTGACGTACGTAAGAATGAAGAAAAGTAGAATCACATTAGAAAGAAACGCAAAGAATGAAACTCCGGATTGAAGGAACCATTACAACAAGAGCCAATATTATTGTTCTTCGGCTTCTGGTCTGGAGCAGACATAACGATCAATCCTTTCTGTCGTCTGTTAATTTGATGAATGTAAACACAAACGCCATAAACACAATACTGGACGACGTCTTGTCTGGCATAATACTATATATTATCTACTAAGCGATTGCAGCCGTTGCTATGCAATCAAAAGGACTTCCTGTTATGTATTAGACTTCTGCTGGATAACGTTGTCGATCTCCAAACAATATCAACTTAGTATTTCGGCCAAATTATTTTTTGTTTGTCCACTTCATATCATATATATCTCTGCAGCATACAGCCGACGACATGCAGCGAAATATGTCAGGCAAGAAATCGTTCAATATTTTAGTTAGGGCGTATGTGTTTAAATTCTCATATTTTCAAAAACAAATAAATAAAATAAAAAACATAAATTCAAAAATATTTTGGGTTTTGGTGCTCTTGTCTATCATTGCTTGTTGCCGGATGTGGCATAACGCTAACCACCATTATTCAGTTTACAAGACTACACGCAAAAAGAAGAGGAGAAAATATATAACAAATTGACTACAGGAGCAAACTGAAACCAGAACGGCTAAATTAACATCACATCAAAACTGGAACTGGAACAAGTGACAGATGACGTCAATTCTAGGAAACATTTCATCAGCCCAAGCTCAGGAGACCATTGGACACAACAGACATGTGACACCGCTTCCGCGCGAAACGCCTGTTTAGCATATGTTAATTAGCGCACTCTTCTTACAACATGCCTGACGATCAGACGTGAAAGGCTTGTGTGACCAAATTTTCAAATAGAGAAGGCAGAATGTCTGGATCCCAGGTGAGCTTGTTAGTCCTTAGATTGAACTGATGACCAGATGTATCAAAGGCCCAGAAATGGTATCCAGTGTTTGTAATGTCAATTGAAATATATTATTATAAATTAAAACCTCTGAAGTGAAAAATGTTTGACTGTTCCATTCTGACTACGCAACGCCGTTTCCCGGGCTAACTGACAATTTACGACTCTCTTTGAATACTGCAATCTCTGATATTCTTAAAGCTAGTTATCAACTTTAAGAAGTGCATAATAATACTACATTCTATTCTAAACAACTGTGAGAAGTGATGATTCGAAAAGCAATCTTGTGCATTTCACCAGAAACACTGCTAAAAATGCTATCACTATCTACAGCTAAAATGACAGTTCGTGTACTAGAACAAGTGTTCTAAAACAGACTTATCTATGCCTATTTACAATCTAGAAAGCTGAAAGTGAAATCAATCTTTCCTTTCTCCTTCATCTATTGAATAAATGGGGTTTGATGGAATAAATATTTATATCTATGTCATATTTTAATTAGATAAAGGGCACATATGAACTGCATCACATGAGAAAGTTGTGCTTCGTGGAACCCCACCACCAGAAGTTGACTTAACTCATTACACAACACAACTTAAAAAAACACAACCCACACCACCCAACACTCAACACCACCCAACACTCAACACAACAAGCAACAGATAATGGGAGAGGAGTTATGATACAAAGAAGAAGAAGAAGTTGGTTAATTGGAAAAACACAGAGAATCATTTATACACACTACAAACCCAATTGAGTGATAGAAATGTTATAAATGTATGTCATTTATTTACATGCATCTTGACACCTTCCTCACTCTTGTCACTGTCTTACTGTACACGTCTCACTGACCCCAGGTCCAATGAGAACTTACATACAGCAGGAACCAGTGATACAAGGCGTACACAGTGTGATAAACTCTGACCACCCCAATTGACCCAACACTAGATTAGAGAGAAAGAGGAGGGGAGGGGAACTAGTTCCTACTTCAGGAATTTAGGTTTCTTTTACCTACTTTTAAAAGATTGTATTGGGAAGATTGTATATGTTTATGTGAATCTTACACAGTGAATTCTTGGTGGCAACCTATTGGCAACCCAGTTGGCAACCCACAACCAACCAACTGGCCAACCAACCAAACCAGATCCCAGAGAGAGAAAGAGATGACCCGCACTTGAGATGGAAGAAGACTTGGTCATGGGCAGACCTGAAGCGGATCTATCAGTCAATGGACCCAGACCTATCCTAATCCTCCACCTCAAAAGGGTATCACTTTTTTAGAAAGAAAAGACACAACACTCAGTTTTCAAGAACTGGTACTAATTATAGATTCATCATTGTCACACTTAACATGTACAAAATTCAAATGTGTACCATGTTTCCACTTTGTTGACATCTCATATATTGATGCTTGTTTATTGATGGTCTGTACAATTAGGCCTATATGTATTTTTCTAATTTGTCTTGTACACCACAAGAGAAAGTGGAATTAACAGGCCAAAAGACACAGGCCCATATAATAAATAAGTAACTGTCAATTATCTTATGTTCATTTGTCAGTTCAACCTATCTGTGATTTACAATCTTTTGTGTGTACATCCTGTTGTCAAGATCTATTGAAACTTGTTAGATGTGTTTAATTGTTTAAAACTAAATTAACTCATGAAGGAATATAAAATGGGGGAGAAGACTTCAAGGTCTATCAACTGCTCAACATCCATGCTTTCTTAACATAAATCAGGCTGAGAGAAATTCTCCAGACTTTCCTCAGATTTGATAACCAATAAAAAGGGGGCTCCAGAGCTAAAAGAATCCTTGGAGAAGGGGCAGAATCCCAGTTAGTATATATTATTCTCACCAGGGCCACAATCTATATCTCCTAGACTAAATTAAGACGAGGCCTGCAGATAACTCAAGGTTCATATTCTAGGGTTATTGAAGATCGAAGAGGATGGGGCCCAACTTCTTTTGTTAGAAATGGGGCATACACTACAGTGATCTCCCACTCCCTTCAAAATATATGACACCGGTTGCTGAAGATTTCCTCATGCGTTTGTCCGTCTGTCTCTGCCTCTCTTGCCTACTAATTTCCTTCATTGGACTAATTTCTCTAATCCATCTGCGCTGTTGATGAGACCTGTAAATATATCTTGTTTATATTATTTTGACGAGTGATCTGGAGAAACATGCAGCTCTCAGACGCTCAAAGAACCCGTGTAGAAGCGGTATTATAACTGTTGATTTTAGTATAACTGCTGATGGTGTTATTACTGCTAATGGTGTTATTGCTGCTAATGGTGTTATTGCTCTTGGTAGTGTTATTGCTGCTATCGGTGTTATTTTTCTTCATAGTCTTACTATTCTTGATAGTGTTATGACTGTTGATGGTGTTATTACTGCTGATGGTGTATTACTGCTGATGGTGTTATTACTGCTAATGGTGTTATTGTTCATGGTAGTGTTATTGCTGCTATCGGTGTTATTTTTCTTCATAGTCTTACTACTCTTGATAGTGTTATGACTGTTGATGGTGTTATTACTGCTGATGGTGTTATTACTGCTGATGGTGTTATTACTGCTAATGGTGTTATTGCTCTTGGTAGTGTTATTGCTGCTGTCGGTGTTATTTTTCTTCATAGTCTTACTACTCTTGATAGTGTTATGACTGTTGATGGTGTTATAACTGTTCATGGTGTTTTACTGTAAAGGGTGTTAAGACTCTTATAGTGTTATTTCCGTCGATGGTGTTATTACTGTTGTTTTTATTGCTATTGATCTCATGAGGCTGGGGATATGCCAGTTAAAACATTAGTGTACTTGACTCAATGGCTGTCTGACTGACTGACTGACTGACTGACTGACTGACTGACTGACTGACTGGCTGACTGACTGACTGACTGACTGACGCTTGCCGCCTTGACAGACGATAGTGTGTCAAATTGAGTTATACCTCTCCATAGAAGAAAGCATGTGCCATGTTTCTTTTTATATTATATCTATAACTGTCCTGGGCTCGTATCTGTTAACACAGCTCGTATCTATACGGTCACTCCACTCGACAACAACAGACGCTGAAAAATCGTTTCATGTTTCACAGTTTTTATTGAGATCACCCAACTGTCCCAGCAATCCCGCTGGCAAAACCTGGCATTGTTCAATACGCAGCTGGTTCAGATCCAAATTAGTGATTCTCTGTCGTGGGTACCTCTAGCTGTGCCAGTCATGGCATATAATCCTTTGTCTGTTGTCTCGATACATTTAAACACAAGTGCGTCTCTGTCCCTTTGTCACACTTCACCAGTGGCCACGATATTCATCACTCACACCTGACGATACCTTTGGCAAGTCGGCCCGTCGCACTAGCTACTAGTAAGCATAACACATTCTCTAGTTGTACAGAATCACTGTTCGACTACTTTCCTAACACAGAGAGTACCACCGCAGGCTATTTCCCTCATTCTTATTAGGAAATAATAACGTTCCTAAACCAAGTACAGTTGTTTATCCATTCTCGTAATGAACAACTAACATCTCTGAAATCTTACACGATGTTGACAGTTCAAGCCCTGGATCCCGAGTGCCTTTCAAATGTACTTTCCCAGACTTCAACCTTCAGTCTCCTGTCCTTCCCCGTGTATCCTTTCTTGCACGGGTGATCGTGAACTCTCGTAGCCTGTACTCGCTCAACCCAAATAGGGGGGTTATCTTCTGATGTATGTGTGGATATGTGCGGGATGTGTGGGTTGACGGGGGTATGTGTGTGGTTTTGTGATGTGTGTTTTGCTGGGTGGTTGCGGGTGTGTGGGTGGGTGGTGGAGAATACTTGGGTGGATGTATGCGTGTCGGTTATGGGATGGGTGGGGGATGTATGTGTGGGTGGGGAAATGTGTGTGGGTGGGGGATCTGTGGGTGGGTGGCGGCATGTATGTTTGCCTGAGTCTGTGTGAGTGCGTGGAGGTATGTGTGGGTGGGGGGTGTGGTGGGTGGGGATGTGTAGGTGGCTGCAGGATGTGTGGGTGGCTGCGGGGTGTGAGGGTGGATGGGAGATGTGTCTCACAACATTTCAATATGCACTGTTTATGTTTACAACTTTCATTTGACAATGTTTTTTTTTTCCCCTTTGTGAATGTACCATGCGTAATATGCATTGTTTATGCTTACAAAATCAATTTGACAATTTTTTTTTTCCCTATGTAAATGTAACATGCACATTTGATGAATGAAAGATGAGTGATTGAAATGGCCGAATGTAAGACGGGCCTGCGTGCCCAATTTGTTACCCTTTTAAAATAAAGTTCGTTCGTTCGTTCGTTCGTTTAATAGTTCTGTAATCCTCACAATCAACAGCCCTTGGTTTCTTCGGTAGTGTGATGAAAATGAATGTTTTCAAATCCGTGGAGATGTACCCAGTATTATATATATATATCATTACTTAATTATGTGATCGTTTCAATGCCAAAGTTGGATACGGATTTTATCATCTCTGTTGTTATCTTGTCAGGACCTGCAGCCTTTCCTTCTTTCATCTTTTAAATAGCATTTTCTACTTCAGCCTTTAATATTTTGGTCCGTCTTGAGTATTATACAATGGTCTATTGACCCTGTTGTCCCAGAATAAATCTTCTGTGTGCTCTGTCCATCTTTTTATTATGTCAGTGTTACTAAATATAATTTCTTCATTTTTTTTCTCTGATACAACCGTCTCCTGTTAAATTATTTTTCTTCTTTGTAAATCTTTTTATACGTTTATGTAAGTCGTTCTAGTTGTTTCATTTCCAGATCCTCTATTTCTTTGCATTGTTACTGCAACCACTCTTCTTTGGCAACTCTGCACATGTGACGTATTTCTCTGCATTCATACATTCAGTAGCATGTCCTTTGCAGAACCTCGCTCCCATAACAACCTTGCGGAAAATTTATCGATCACAAGCAAGATATTCCGCGTCCGATACACCCATCTGGAGATCATCCGCCACATCCTGCACCCATCTTCTCTTTGGCCTTCCTCTTCCTCTCTTCTCAGGCACATACCCCTCCATTATTGTTATCTCCAAGCTTTCATGACGTTTCATGTGACCAAAATATTTCAATTTTCTTTGTTTTATCGTCTTTAATAGCCAACGTTCTTCTATATTCAGCTCTTGAAGTATTGATGCATTTGTTCTTTTCTTTACCCAAGATATTCTTAGAATTCGTCTATGGCATTTATATTCAAAGGCATTTATGCGCTGTTCAGCTTGTTTAGCAAGTGTCCAGGTCTCACGGGCGTATGTTGCAATGGGAAAGATGCATGCTCTTAAAAATCTAATTTTTGTAGTTCTGTCTGTCCCATTCCATAATTTATTCAGCCGTTTTAGTCTTTGAAGAATAATTGATAGTCGTCGTTTAATTTCTTTCATTGTGTAACCGTTGTTGGTAATCAATGACCAAAAATTTTCCAACACCTCCAATCTTTCCCCATTAACAAATATTTCTTTCTCCATAGTAGTTTTATTTCTCTCTTATCAGGGCAGACCAGGCCCTAAGCCTTAGATCGAAGCTCCGACAGGCGGACAGTTAGAGCATTGCTTTGCTGATCCGGCAGCTTCTGCAGCTTGTCTTGTTCCAGATGTATAGGTGTTACCTTTCCTCTGGAGTGAACTAGGCAGGCCGAGAGAGGGATCATGCTGCATGGGCAACACATGGTTTCTTTATTTTAGCCCAGGCTTTGTGCTATGGAGAGACAATAACTCCATACCTGGTCTTGACTGGTCTCGGAATCAAAGCGAGAGGCAACTGTTACGGGTTATAAGTCCCTGTCAATTGGCGTAGACATGGGGCGCCACGCGTTGCCTCTGACGGTGAGAGACACCTACAGGTGTCACTGATCAGCTACCGCCCGCCACAAGCTGGGCAGCCCTCGGCCAATTGGGTGCTGATCCGACACAGCCTGCCTGCTTCAATGGGTGCTTGAAGCTAGGACAAAATCTGAATTGCAGGATGTAAAACCAATGCACCAGATACTAATAAAAAGAAAAATAGAAACCTCAAGCTACGGCTTGCAACCTGGAACGAAAGAACCATGTGTCCAGGAATTTCCACTGACTTGACAAATATTGACGATGTGAGAAAAACGGCTGTTATTGATGCCGAACTCGATCGTCTTAACAGTGATATTGCTGGCCTGCAAGAGACTCGCCTCGCTGAGGAAGGGTCACTCAGGGAAAACAATTACACTTTTTTTTTGGGAAGGGTAGAGGGCAGGCAGAAAAAAGGTTAACCACTGTTTACTGCCATCATCGACCTCACAAAGGCATTCGATTTGGTCAGTCGTGAGGGTCTGTTCAAAGCACTAAAGAAGATTGGCTGCCCACCAACTCTTCTGTCCATTGTGGAATCGTTCCACACAGGCATGAAGGGTATAATCAAGTTTGATGGCTCAACTTCAGAAGAGTGTGAAATCAAGAGTGGAGTTGAGCACGGTTATGTACTACCCCCCACCCTCTTTGGGATATACTTTTCACTTCTACTGAAATATGCCTTTCGTGATCAGGATGGTGGTATATACATTCACTCATGTTCAGATGGCGGCCTCTATAATGCTCAGAGATTGAAGGCCAAGACCACAATTAGGAGGGTACTAATCAGAGAGTTGCTTTTTGCGGATGATGCTGCAATTACGACCCACTCAGAGGAAGAATTACAACATCTACTATCTGCATTCTCCAATGCTTGTTCTGAATTTGGTTTAACAATTAACAAAAAGAAGACACAGATTATGTCACAAGGTGCACATGGAGTACCATCAATCTTTATTGACGACGCCGAACTGGAGATAGTGGACTATTTTACATATCTAGGATCAGAGGTAAATATCAAATTATCCCTAGATCAGGAAATTAACATCATGATTGGTAAGGCAGCAACAACAATGAACATGTTAGCAAAAAGAGACTGGGAGAACAGGAAGCTTACTGTCGAAACAAAAGTCCTCGTCTACCAAGCCTGTGTCCTTAGTACCCTTCTTTATGGCAGTGAAACCTGGATAACTTACTCACACCAAGAGAAACGTTTAAACAGCGTTCATATGCTGTGTCTGCTAAGAATACTTGGTATTAAGTGGCAAGGCAAAATCACAAATACTGAAGTAATGGGAAAATCAGGTTATGTGACGGTGTGTTCCATGCTTAGTCTTCGTAGACTTAGGTGGACAGGACATGTTATGAGGATGGATGATGGTAGAATACCAAAGGACATCTTTTTTGGTGAATTACAGACGGGTAGGAGATCTCAGGGTCGGCCTCTACTACGATACAAAGATGTGTGTAAGCGGGACATGATTGATACAGGCATTGATAATGCACACTGGGAGAAAGTCGCCGATAACGTGTTGCATGGAGGGCAACTATCAGAAATGGAATAAAGACAAAGGAGAACATGATTGCAGATAAAGCACACACAGAGCGTGAGAGACATAAGATGGTGCATAATGGTGGAAATGACCATGTTTTCACATGCACCCACTGTGGACAAACATTTGCAGCACGAATTGGCCTTATTAGCCACACTCGCTACCGTCATGGGTTGTAGTTAATTAAGCCTTTTTTAAGCACAATGTATAAAATTATATCGTCTGTCAAGTCGGCAAGATGCCAACAATATATATATATATATATATATATATATATATATATATATATATATATATATATATATATATATATATATATATTTGTGTATGTGTGTGTGTGTGTGTGTTTGTGTGTGTGTGTGCGTGTGTGTGTGTGTGTGTGTGTGTGTGGACTGAACGATTAAATATTTCTAAATTTGATTCTTCAATGTTTATTATTAGGTGTTTTGAATGCAATTTTTGACCTGGTACATTATACTGGTTAATAGTCACTAACTGCACTACCTGGAACAGAACATTCAATAGTGTTTATAGGACACGTAACATATATATGCTTATGTGACTCTTGTGGGGTGGTGAATTATGTTGAAAATGTAAAATAGAATGATGTTGTCACATGCCTGGTAAAGTCACCAAGAACCACAATGTATATATCTGCTGCAAACACTGCATCCATCACTGTGGTGAAGCCATCATATCAGCTATAACCGGCACAAGGAAAATCGAATGCTGGCTTTACCTCTAACTAAACATATTCTATCACTACGGTTTCAAGATTACTTCTACGGGAATATCTGAGATAATTTTAAAGGTATACAGCTATACCTGTCCAGAATTTATTTATTGCATATCTCCGAATTACCTGAAACCCATTCAGAGTGATTTCAGAATAGGTTATCTTGAGGTTGAGACGACTTTCTATCATAAAACAAACTGTCATTTACTGCCAACATAGTACCTTGCGATGTATGGCAGAGGGGTCTTTGAGCCTGAGGAATTAAGGCCGCCTGGCTAGTGCAGTTGTCGCGAACTGTGCAGGTTAAAATTTCTTTTTTGCCCCGACAGAAAAACATCCCACACCTTACCGAGGGATCGAACCCGGGTCCGGCGTTCTAGCCACACGGCCAGCCGCTCCTCCGACGACTTTCTGTTACTCCAAAAACATGAAATTGTTTACAATGTTGTATTAACAGCTCAGGTAATTTACCGAGCAAATAATAAATATTCAAGTCGCCTATATGAAGCCCATTATTGCTCAGACGCTGATTTTGTTGGTGATCATTATTTACAGAGAAGAAAATGTCGCTTGTGGTATGACATTTAATGATTTTGAAGCTTTATTTATTGGTATATAAGGTTATTAGAGTGCGTAGAAAAATGTCTGTGATGGAATGACATCATGAAAACGTGGTGTACAGCTGTAGAATTTAACTGCATGAAATGCTGAATTTCACGGTTTCACTGATAGGAAAAGTGTAGATTACCGTCTAACGAAGGACGACTGCTATGAGAAGAAGAGGAAGACATGACAACGACAGTAATGATAATTGTATACTGTAAGATACCTACATCCCAGCAAAGCTGATGTCCTACTCTAATATATGAAAACAAATTCTCTACTTTTTAATGTCCAGTTTGGTTTTTATCTTCGTATCTATGTCATTTATTTCATTCTGTAACATTTTCTCACTCTTGGTTAAATTGCGTTGTTCCTGAACAGATGTATGAGCTTCACTTACACCAAGGGCTAAACCAGTTCCAGAGAACAGATAACCAGCGGCGGCTACGCCTGCAGCAACAGGTGAGGCTACTGTTACCAAAGCAGCAGCAGCAGTGACTGCTCCAATTCCAGCAACAACTGATAAACCAGTAGTGACCTTCCCATACCAGGACCAGCTGGACTTTTCTTCACGGATGTTTTCCATGTTCTTGGCCTGACGGTGAAGCTCGTCGACATCATGGAGGGCATTTTTCACTTGCTCAACATTCGCCATCAAATGGTTAAGTAAGCCAGTTCCTTTATCTTTCTCTGTTATTTCATTCTTAAGATCATCTAAGCTCCGCAGAATGCTTTCCCGTTCTCCATCCTTTGGTGCTTCCTGTAGCTTAAGCAAATCTGCTGACAGCAGGCCAACTTTCTTCTGTAGGCTTTCATTCAACATTGTCAGGTTTGCTTGAACAATCAACTTATCTCTTGCCGCTTTAGCTTCTTCAAAACTTTTGCTGGTGTATCTACCGTTCAGTTTTCTCAAACTGTCTGCAAGCTGAATTATTTCTCGTTTTTGTGTCTCCTTTTTCTCTGGATCCTTTTCTCTGTTGTTAATCAGCAAGAATCTGTCACTAAATTCGTCAAATAACTGTTTGAAAGCTCCACTTTCTTGACGGCACCATTCTTTAAAACTGATGTCACCGTAGCCGTCACTTTCCATGTCATCTTTGAATTGATCTCCATGAGTGACAATAACGATTACATTTTGTTTATATTTGTCTCCGAATATCTTTTCCAGAGCATCTAATGATTTGGTTTGCTCGTCTGTGAAACGACCGCGTCTTATGACAAGTATAAATGCATCAACACCGCCATTGCACATTCCAAGAGCAATGGACATATTTGTAGCAGCTGCTGTCTTGTCTTTCCCACTGTCCATATTCGTGTCCATTATGCCAGGACAGTCCACTACTTTGACGATAAAGTTGTTGACACGCGCGAACTTACTAGCAACATCCTTCGTTACTGATGTAGCTTTTGAAGACTGAGTAAACAAGCGATCACCAAGAATAGTGTTTCCCGTTGTGCTCTTCCCCTCGCCTGTCTTTCCGATCAACATCAAATTCAGCTCCTTCTTTTCTCCGGTGCTGTCTGCCATTCTCCTGTAATAGAAAGTATTTTGTTTTCTAGTCAATACACAACAGGAGATAAATGGAATTAAGTAAATATGCGCCTTAATTTTTTTACCAGATGCATACAGTATTGAATTGAATAATCGTTTTGAGGTCTTGATGTGTATGCAATAGATAACACTTAATGAACTGGCAGTACACGTTAGTAATATCTTGATACCAAGAATAAGCAACATAAGATATAGATTACACCAGACACATTAGACACCAGCAGCATGAATTATAAATCGTTAACACGAGAAATAAGTAAGAATACAAGAAGGGAAGAAAACCAATATATATAATATGTGTTCTAGAATAGAACAATATCATAAGAATGGCTGAGATTACGAAATGTTCAATGAAATGATGCTATGGACAAAAATGTTCAACCTCAGTTAAATGTTATATGTGACAAGTTTTGAAATGCACTAACAGAATCAAGAAAACTTATAGAACGAAAGCAGGAATACTGCAGCTGAATGTATTATGTGAATTACTGTGAGGA
The DNA here is from genome assembly GCA_014155875.1 of Cepaea nemoralis. Classification (NCBI taxonomy): domain Eukaryota; kingdom Metazoa; phylum Mollusca; class Gastropoda; order Stylommatophora; family Helicidae; genus Cepaea; species Cepaea nemoralis. The sequence continues at coordinate 257,860 of JACEFZ010009172.1, forward strand.
TGTGAACGAGATAAAGAATCAATGACAGCAGACACAGAACCTGAACCCTCACTAGGTGAATTTGTATGGGCAATAAAGAACCTGAAGAATGGTAAATCACTAGAATGTGATGAGATAACATCTGAACTAATTAAAGCAGGAGGAGAAGAAAGCATACACATCTATTACGAATTATGTAAATATATATGGAAATATGGTATAAGGCCAACAGACTGGAAGAGAACTTACTATCTTCATTCCAATACAACACGCAAAAAAGGAGGGGGGGGGGGCAGCTTGAAATTATGCACCAACTATGGATCTGTTGCCAGACTTCATAAGAAAATTAAAGAAGAGATTAAAATGGTTCAAGCCAGATTTAGACACAGAAAAGGAAGAGGAAATCACATACTCAGTATCCGTTTAATAATAAATACGTGTCATCATCACCATGTGACATGCCGATAAGCGTTTGGCGTCTATGTTTTGCCATATCACTCGACCACCAGAGTCATGAATCAGCTCAGTGTTCTTGTCTCAGCCATACAACGTGGCTAGGCCATCAAGGTATTTACCTTTCTGCCTTACCCTTGTTCTCTTCCCCTCGATTTTGTCAGTTGCCACCAAGATCTCCAATTTATTTCTTTTCATAACGTAGTTATAAAGTGGTGACTGTCTACGTCTAATTTTTCTAGTTACATCGGGAAAACAAAGCGCCTCGTCAACCAACACAGAACTGGCACTATTAGCCACCGGACGCTGATGCATATGCTGGGGGAAGGATCTGAGCACCTATGGACATGTCCGGAGTGCAATGAAGATACCCCAACTGATAACTGATAACTGATAGCTGATTTGTTTCTAGTAGTACTTGGTCATTGGCTTTCCTTTCTGTCCTTGGTATTCTTTGTACGTTTCTCAGAAACCACATTCCCACAGCCATCAGATGCTTTTCAAATTGTCGCTCGTTTCCCATGCTTCAAATCCAGACAAAAAGCACTGGTTCTATGCAGCACATCACATTCTTTTTATTGGTCAGTGTGTTTTCCATCTTGCAAAAGACTGCCTTCGCCATGGCGATTGATGTTATAATCTCTTCAAGGCATCTCCCATCAGATTGTATGACTGTTCAGAGATAATTGTACCGATTCACTTGTTCAAGTGTATTCCCATTTACTTGTATACTACATTGTGATATTTCCTTCTTCTTAGTGACGACCATAACTTGTGTCTTCTTACAATTTAATTATAACCCGAGTTATTCACTGTGTGCAACAACCGCATCTACTAAATGTTGCATATCCTGCTCATTGTCTGCAATCAATACTGTATCATCCGTATATCTAATATTATTTATTTTAAGTCCCCCAATGATAATTCCTGTCATATCTTCAACATTTCTGAAAATATTTTCAATGTACAGGGAAAATATATGGAGACATTACACATCCTTATCTCACACCTCTCTTAATATGTTTATATTGACCTACTTCATTTTCAATCGTAATGGCAGCTTGTTGTTTCCAATATATGTTGTTTACGAGTCTAAGTTCTTGTCGATGAATTTGTAGATCTGCAAGCATATTCTTCTTGTAGATAAGTGTAGAGAATTTAATGTTTTGGTAATTATTCAAAAGCATTTCAATGTGTACAACATCATACACTTTGGGAAATCATGAGGAAAATGGGCTTTCCGTCACATGAAGTACAGCGCATACAAATTCTCTATCTAGACCAACAAGCAGCGGTTAGAATAGATGGCGAGACATCAGGTTTGTTTGACATCAAGCAAGGAACCGGTCAGGATTGTGTTATGTCCCCTTATTTGTTTACCTTTATGCCGAAAATATAATGAGAGATGTCAGATGATATAACTAAGGAGCAAAACGATGCCCTAAATATCGGTGGCCATGAAACACAATAGATTCGATATGCTGATGATACAGTATAACAATCCACATCACATATGGTATGGAATAACTAATAACCTCAACCTAAAAGAATAGTGACAATCACAACTTATATCTTAACATAGCAAATGCAAAGATAATGCATACAGATAAAACTAATATGGAGAAAGAAATATATGTTAATGGGGAAAAACTGGAGGTGGTGGAACATATCTTGTGTCATCAATTACCAGCAATGGTAACACAATGAAGGGGATTAAAGGACGAATATCTATTGCTCTTCAAAATATTAGGCAACTGAATAAGTTGTGGATTGAGACAGATATAACAACAAAAAGTTAGATTCTTAAGAGCATGCATCTTTTTTATAGCAACATAAGCCTGTGAGACCTGGACATTTACTAAGGAAGCTAAACAGCGCATACATACATGCCTTTGAATATAAATGGTATAGGCGCGTTCTAAAAATATCTTGGATACAGAATAGAACACATACATCCATAAGACACGAGCTGAATATTGAAGAAGGGTGGTTACTAAAGACGATAAACCATAGAAAATTGAAATATGTTGGTCACTTGAAGCGTTATGAAAGTCTGGAAAGAACAATCAGGGAGGGGTATATGCCCGGAAAGAGAGGAAAAAGAAGGCCAAAGAGAAGATGGGTGCAGGAATTGGCAGATGATCTCCGAATGGGTGTATACAACGCAGGGCATTTTGCTTATGATTGATAATTTTTCCCATAGGCTGTTATGGGAGCGATGTTCTGCAAGGGACATGCCACTGAATGAATGAATGATAAATGTATCTGGTCTGACCGACCGAGATTTATTTACATCCTACGGAAAAATAATCTAAAAGTGTGTAGTGTTGTAACCACATTGATAAGAACAGCCGGTCGATGAGGCAGAAAATAAAATGACATGGACTGTTCTGTTCGATTAGTTTTCCAAGACTATTTTGAATCATATGACTTGTGGGAAGTAGAGAATATCTTAAGAATTCACTTGACACCTAACTCATCGAGTACATAGAAATATATGGACTCTCTTCTGGTGGAGTTTAGTTTCGTTAAATTCATATTCACATCATCATGTGGCTGTGCCGAGACCTTGCGCCTATCTATATATATAAAAGACAATGTCTGTACGTATGTCCTTTATACGTTCGCGAACAGTCCATCCAATTGAGATGAAATTTTCTACACGTCTTCTTCTCATTCTCGTGCTGCCAACTGTCATAGTTTATTAGTGTACAAACATATTTACTTAATATTATTTAACATTTTAATTTACATTATAATTGTACCGAGGGGACATAACTTCAAATATGTAAAATTGTTGCATATTTCTCAAATAGGTGGGCCTTTTCGCTAGTTATCAAGAGGCATATGCGTTATAATCCTCCTCCTCCTCTCCCTCCCCCTCCTCCTCCTCCTCCTCCTTATCCCTCCTCCTCCCCCTCTTCCCTCCTCCTCTCCTCCTCCACCACCCACTCCTCCTCCCCTCCCCCTCCCTTCCCTCCTCCCCCTCCACCTCCTCCTCCTCTCCTGCGCCTCCTCCTCCTTCTAACCCCTCCTACGTCCCTCCTCACCCTCCTACACTCCTCCTCCTCCTTCTCCCTCCTCCTCCCCCTCCCCTCCTCCTCCAACTCCTCCACCTCCTCCCCCTCCTCCTCCCCTCCTCCTCCCCTCCTCCTCCTGCCCTCCTCCTCTCCTTCCTCCTCCCCTCCTCCTCCTCCTCCTCGCCCCTCCTCCTCCTCCCTCCTACTCCTCGTCCCCTCCTCCTCCTCCCTCTTCCTACTCGTACTCCCCTCATCCTCCCTCCTCCTCCTCCCCTCCACCTCCTTCCCCTCCTTCACCTCCTCCTCCCTCGTCTTCCTCCTCTCCTCCTCCCTCCTCCTCCTCTTCCCCTCCTCGCTCCTCCTCCTCCCTCCTCCTCCTCCTCCTCCTCCTCCTCCCCCCTCTTCTCCTCCTCCTCTCCTCCTCCACCTCCCACTCCTCCTCCACTCCCCCTCCCCTCCCTCCTCCCCCTCCTCCTCCTACACCTCTCCTCCGCCTCCTCCTCGCCCCTCCTCCTTCTAACCCCTCCTCCCTCCTCCTCCCCTCTTCGCTCCTCCTCCTCCCTCCTCCTCCTCGTCCTCCCCTCATCCTCCCTCTTCCTCCTCCCATCCACCTCCTCCCCCTCCTCCTCCTCCTCCCTCCTCCTACTCCCTCATCCTCCCTCCTCCTCCCCTTCCTCCTCCTATTCCTCCTTCTCCTCCCCCTCATCCTCACTCCTCCTCCTCTCCTTCTCCTCCTCCCCTCCTCCTCCAACTCCTCTCCTCCTCCTCCTTCCTCCTCCGCCTCCTCCCCCTCCTACTCCCCCTCCCCTCCTCCCCGTCCCCCTCTCCTCCTCCTCCCACTCTCCACCCCCTCCTCCTCCTCACCTCCTCCTTCCTCCTCCTCACCTCCTCCTTCCTCCTCCTCACCTCCTCCTCCCCCTCCCCCTCCCCTCCCCCTCCTCCTCCCCCTCCCCCTCCTCCTCCCCCCCCCTCCTCCTCCTCCTACTTCTTTTTCGTCTGCTGCGTTATAATATATAATGATAAAATCTTTAAGGCATTATCAAAGTTTTTATAAAAATAATTTATCTATTTTAAATACATGAAAATTTTATATTTCTCAAATAGGTGGGCCTTTTCGCTACAGTTATCAAGAGGCATATGCGTTATAATCCTCCTCCTCCTCTCCCTCCCCTCCTCCTCCTCCTCCTCCCCTCTTACCTTCTCCTCTCCTCCTCCACCACCCACTCCTCCTCCCCTCCCCCTCCCCTCCCTCCTCCCCCTCCACCTCCTCCTCCTCTCCTCCGCCTCCTCCTCCTTCTAACCCCTCCTCCTCCCCTCCTCCTCCTCCCCTCCTCCTCCCCCTCCTCCCCCTCCTCCTCCTATTCCTCCTTCTCCTCCCCCTCATCCTCCCTCCTCCTCCTCCTCTCCTTCTCCTCCTCCCCTCCTCCTCCAACTCCTCTCCTCCTCCTTCCTCCTCCGCCTTCTCCCCCTCCTCCTCCCCTCCACCTCCCCATCCCCTCCTCCCCCTCTCCTCCTCCTCCCACTCTTCTCCTCCTCCCCCTCCTACTCCCCCTCCTCCTCCTCCCCTTCCTCCTTCTTCCTCCTCACCTCCTCCTCCCCACCTACTCCCCCTCCTCCTCCCCCTCCTCCTCCTCCTTCTTCTTTTTCGTCTGCTGCGTTATAATATATAATGATAAAATCTTTAAGGCATTATCAAATTTTTTATAAAAATAATTTATCTATTTTAAATACATGAATATTTTAAAACTCATCTTTTTATTTCTCTTCGACATCTATACAGTCATCCCAGCATTTATTGCGTTTTCGTGATATCTTGGTAAGTTTACGTTCAGTAGTTTCAGATTGCCCTATTTAGTTATTGAGATGAAGATTGTTCTCTTCCAATCTGTTCGCCATATTTCCGGGAGCGGGAACTGGAGCTTATATGACTACTAATATGAATTAAACGAGATGCTCCACACCAGGGCCTGGGCGAAGTCGGGCCGGGTCGTATTTTTTGGGAACGGGAACGGGAGCAGGGGCCGAATATGAATTAAATGAGACGCTCCCTGCCAGTGACTGGGCGAAGCCGGGATGGGCGAAGCCGAACCGGGCTTCTTATTTGGGAACGGGAACGGGAGCAGGGGCCGAATATGAATTAAATGGGACGCTCCCCGACAGGAGCTTGGAGAAGCCGGGCCGTGTCATCTTTTTGGGAAACGGGAACGGGAGCATGGGCCGAATATGAATTAAATGAGATGCTCCCCACCAGGGGCTGGGCGATGCCGGGCCAGGTCGTCTTTTCTGGGAACGGGAACGGGGGCAGGGGCCGAATATTAATTAAATGAGGGGCTGGGCGAAGCCGGGGTGGGTCATCTTATTTGGGAACGGGAACGGGGGCCGAATATGAAGTAAATGAGATGCTCCCCGCCAGGGACTGTGCGAAGCCGGGCCGGGTCAGCTAGTGTGTGTGTGTGTGTGTGTGTGTGTGTGTGTGTGTGTGTGTGTGTGTGTGTGTGTGTGTGTATACTTTTCTTCAAACAGTTTCGCTGATCGTTATTGTCCTTATCTTTTACATACTATATTATGAGGACAGAATATGGGAATAGGATTAACTTATGTCACTATATAGAGTCTACGCCGGCTCCCTGGCGAGAGAGTGACGAGACCAAATGATTTCTGTAGGTATTTAACTGATTCCATAGTTGTTGCAGGATCCCGCTTTATTAGGTTCAAGATATTGTTACCACCGACGGCCTTGTGTTGTGTTGGAGATATTATGAACACCGACTTCCTTTGCGCTTGAGTTGTCAACACTGAATTGAAACAGCATTACATAATAGGCAATCCAGGAGGATATTATTATCTACCCTGATATTGAAACCCAGTCAACAAGTTATTCTTAACGCTGAGAACTTTCCGAACATCAACCGCGGTTGGGATGATTTGTGCTGAAACAGTCCAGGTCAAGATATCAGTGACATTCATGTGTCTAATTACAGATTCCAAGGGCTGAAGGAACGAGGTGACTCAAACTTCAGTCTTTTGTAAGATTGTTCCTGACTGCACTTGCATACACCACCACTATTCGCCGACTCGTAACGCTTAATGCTAACATTTTCCCCAAGACCTATCTAGCCACTTTAGTAACTTTTTCTAAATTGCTTTTTAATTATATAACCTGCATAGTTGGATAGCTCTTGAAAAAACAAATCCAAAGGTACATTATTCAAGTCTGTAGGTCAATTTTAAGTCGAGATATTAATGTTTGTGTGTAAGTTTATCATTTAAAAGGGACATACAGAAAGAAAAAAAAAAACGATTTTGACCTTTCACATTTCGTGAATGTGACATGTATGTATCATCCCTCAGTCTTTTCCAGCAGACGGCTATGCGAGCTATTAAAATTTCGACGGGATAATTAACAAAACTAACTTTTGTTTGAATTAAGGCTTAAGCGAGACAAAGGCTGGGTAGACAAAGCCGGTCCTCGTCAATCGCCATGTTTTCTTCAAGTTAGCGGGTGACCCATTGTTAATGGGTTAATTAATAGCCCACTTATTCTCTGCGTTTAGGTGAGCATTATATTATATAAAACATATCATGTTATGTATTAGGATAAATGCTTTGATGCAACTAAGATCATGATTGAAGTTGTGTGTGTGAAAAATATGAGAATCGCTTTCATTGAAAAGTTGGTTTGAGTCACGCAGTCTGTACTATCGCCATGGTGTCCAGTGAGCTTTCATACAGCTTACAATATAATCTTGCTATGAGTCACCTTTCTGATACGCTTTTGGAAACTTATTTTATTCCTAAATGCTTATTTTTCACAACTGGTCTCTGTGTTATAAAGTGTTTTTTCTGAGTGCATATTTTGTATTTCTGCCCTTATGAGGGAGAAATATTCCTATCTGTGTACAACATGAATAGTATGTTAGAGAGAGAGATATATTCTCGCTTGACTTTTTCATGCAATTAGGAGTTAATCTTTTGTTTACATTGTTGTAAATACACAGATGTGTGATTGTCTTGTAGTCTTTTCATAAATGGTGTTATGGGATTGTCATTTTTATATGATATATAATCTCAAGTGGGAAATGACACCATGCTCTTGTGTTTTGGTTGAGATGTTGGGTAATACCCACTAGAGAGTTCATACCATGTTTAGTAAAAGATTAACAAGTTTTTCTGTTATTCATCATATATATGTATATTCTATTCATGATGTTACTGCTGGAGTAGATCTTTTAACTTCACCCCAGTGGGGACAAACACATGATCATCATGATGATGATGATGATGATGATGATGATGATGATGATGATGATGATGATGATTGATGATGATTGATGATGATTGATGATGATGATGATGATGATGATGATGATGATGATGATGATGATGATGATGATGATGATGATGATGATGATGATGATGGTGGTGGTGGTGATGGTGATGGTGAGGATGATGCAAGAGGAGATGACTGATCTGGTAGCTAACCTTCTGCCGTTTGTCAGTGGTACTTACCGAATGCTGTTTGTAACTATGGAAAGGAGATTTATAAATTGTTTACATGAGGCCATTGTCTCAGGGATTACGTCCATGTTGTGACAGCGGTACTATCAGGACGATTGGGCGGTTAGGATGTGAATAATCCCCCAGGATGCTCCAGTATCAGTCCAGAAGAGATGTACCTATTGAGTAGATACCTTACTCACATTTGGAGTGAGACAAAACTCTACAGTAGGCGACAAGTGCTAGGCAACTATTGTCACCTTTCTTTCTTCTCCCCTTTTGTTTCGTTTAATTTTATTATGATACACTGCTATCAGAATGTATGGTTTATTATGATACATTGTTATCAGAAGTTTGGATTTTATTACTAATGTATATCGACCCTGTTTTTTCTTCACTCTACATAGGCGCTAGAGATGGCGGTGGAGTATTGGCACTAGTCACCATGATTGGAACTGAAGTTATAGTCAACTTATTTGAATTTAGAGGCAGGAAACTGGGTATTCAGCCTACCCCTAATATTCTACAGAGAGTGCTGGTTACTGCCACACACCCTGAACCTGAATGTCAATGCCTGGATAATTAATGGATTTTGAATATGCTGAAGTGGATTCCCTACCTCTGGGAACTTACAGACGGTGTTAATCTTTTCAATGTCTGCAAAGACATGAGGCATGCCTGGCCTAGATGGTTTTCAGCGTATAACCTCTTCTAAAAGTCACCGCTTGATTCCACGTTCAACTGTCATATACCAGAGGCTCACGGATAGTCTGGAGTTCACCATCATTGAACAGTATGGATTTACCAACTGCTTTTGTGGACTCCCAGCTTCCTTTGAATCTTCTCATCCATCATATCCCAGACATGGACAATCAAGCACTATACCACCTCCCGGTCAATCAAGTCGTGTATTCAGCTGAAGAAAGACATAGCCTACATCTTAACCCAGAAAAGGGCTGGAATATTCATGCCCAATTCAAGTTAGTTCTGTCAGGAAATACTATGGATTATGTGATGTCCTTCCTCATCCGAAGATGCTGAAAGTTGCTGTGCCTGATCCTAATCGAATCAATCACCTGGACACCTGTTTGTTACACCATGCCAGAACGCTTCAGACTTATACCTGTCTGATATACCAATCCGGAATGCCCCTAGCCCAGTTGCTTAGCAGCTGTGACTTGGTGGATTACAGTATATTCACTTTGGATTCATATGGATTACTCCTACATGTTTTTCGCTTTGGATATATGATCCGGAAGTGGAAGCTCCGTGTGTGTGTGTGTGTGTGTGTGTGTGTGTGTGTGTGTGTGTGTGTGTGTGTGTGTGTGTGTGTGTGTGCAATCCCCAATTTTCTGAATAGGTGGATATATGCAAAGCAGCTGTTTCCTGGATTATAGAGAGTGTGACTATGGTCAGACTTTTTTCTAGTGGATAATGAAGGAGTCATCAACAGACCCATAGGATATTTCTAGAGACAGATTAGATAGATTTTCTTTATCTATTTCTTTGTATGGATTATTTACTTTGTTTGTGTGTAACACATGTATTTGTTGTGAACCTTTTTGGGGGATTTTTGGGGACTTCTGTTATGGTTGTATACTTTGTGTGCATTGCCTGAAATATGATAATTTTTTTCATGTATATGTCACCATAATGTAGCCAACAGGGTTTGCCCAGGAACCAAATGTTTTCACAATACAGTTGTTTGTTGTTTGGTTTAACCAAGCCTTGAAGTTACTTCATTGTAAACCTGTTGTTCCAAAATTGATGTTTATAGTCCAGTTATGGTTACTGTTATGTGATACAGTGAGTCATTGTACTGTTTTTGTCTAACAGTGGCTGTTTTCCTCTGTCATGTAATCCAGTTGTGGTGTCTAACTTTGGTTGTTGTCCCTCTGTTATGTAATACTGTGGATGTGCATGACAGTGGATACTTGTCATTGTTTATATATATATGTGGGAGATTAAATGTGGGGCGGGGCACTTACACATAGACACACCTTATGGGTAGAGTGATTAGTTACTCGGGTGTCTGTGGTAGAACTTCCCGGATCTCCCAGCCTTCTATGGGAAACATTTCTTCTATGTTAGTGTTGAACTTGCACCCTTTTCTGCCTTGTTCAATGCTTGGGGGTTTAACGAGCCAATATATTATTTCCTATAGAGGGCGTGTTTGGGATTTAGACCCCATTCATACTGAATACCCCTAGCGAACTTGTCCTTATTCTAATTTATTTTAACTTTACCACCCCACAGTGACCCTACCTACACACTCATACAACTATCGGTTTGCACTGTTTCCAAGGGAGATAAACACGGCGACCTGTCTAACTCAAGGAAAAATAACTCTGCAGGTTTATATATATATATATATATATATATATATATATATATATATATATATATATATATATATATATATATATATATATATACTAGCTGACCTGGTCCGGCTTCACCCAGGCCCTGGCGGAGATCTATCTGTCTGTCTGTCTGTTTGTCTGTCTGTCTGTCTGACCCGGCCCGGCTTCGCCCAGCTCCTGGTGGGGAGTATCTCATTTAATTCATATAAGTCGTCATATAAGCTCCCGTTCCCGACTGTCTGTCTGTCTGTCTGTCTGTCTGTTTGTCTGTCTGTCTGTCTGTCTGTCTGTCCCGGCCCAGCTTCACCGAGTCCCTGGTGGGGAGCATCTAATTTAATTCATATAAGTAGTCATATAAGCTCCCGTTCCCGATCCCGACTATCTGTCTGTCTGTCTGTCTGTCTGTCTGTCTGTCTGTCTGTCTGTCTGTCTGTTTGTCTATCTAACTATCTATCTATCTATCTATTTATCTGTCTGTCTGCCTGCCTGCCCGTCCGTCCGTCCGTCTCTCCCTCCGTCTATCCCATCCTCTCTATCTATCTATCTATCTATCTATCTATCTATCTATCTATCTATCTATCTATCTATCTATCTATCTATCTATCTATATATCTATCTATCTATATATCTATCTATCTATCTATCTATAGCCAGGGGACTTAACCTAAGATATAGCAATTCTACTACAAGTTATGTCCCTTTATATACATTTTCTTATGTTAAGACAGGTAATTACAAAATTAAATTTTAGTAAGTAAATAGCTAATTTTACAGTACCAATCTATGACAGTTGGCTGCACGGGAATGAAAAGAAAACATGTAGACAATTTCATCTCAATCGGATAGACCGTTATCGAACGCATCAAATACATCCCCACCCACCCACATACACACACACTATTTTATATATATAGATATGTAAAAAGTACTGGAGAGTTTTGGTCATAGACCATAACTTTATGAAGGGAAAATCCTAACTGCACCTCCACGTGGTAGAGGATGGAAACCCTACGGTGTGGCTAACACGGCCTTGGGGACCGAGTATCCACCGGAATAAGTGGACAAATATGCAGCTAAGCAGAGTATTGCACTCATTTGTCCTTACAGTCGGAAATGGCTGTTAAAGGTAGAGGTAAAAGACCACCATGTGAATGTGGAAGGCAAGGGGAAACCACCACATTATCTTCCTAAGACTTCATGGCAAAACACATATCAGAGTTAGTGAACGACGTTAATGGCTATCTTAGGACATCCTCGTCCGGTAGGGACAGTCATGAACCACAGGTGACACCAGACCGTCATCCAGCTACTGATGGCTAAATTATAAATAAAATAAATAAATTTAGAGTAGGAACATGGAATGTTAGGACATTAAATGAGCTAGGAAAGTTGAACAATGTTCTACGAGAAATGGATAGCATGAATATGAATATACTAGGCGTTAGTGAAATGAGATGGAAGGGATCGGGAAAAATTATAGCTGACAACCACACAATAATTTATTCTGGAGGGGATACACATGAAAAAGGTGTAGGAATAATCCTTGACGAAGAAACAGCCAAGTCACTTAATCGATACTGGTGTATTTCAGATAGAGTTATTTTGGTCAAAATCAAAGGCAAACCAATAGATATAAATATTATATATGTATATGCACCACCAACAAGCAGTAATGATGAAGAAATACAATACTTTTACGATGAAATAGAAATGGCGATGGCTCAAATTGTATCACAGGAAATAAAAATAATACTTGGAGATTGTGACATGTTTGATTGATGACAGAGGACCTAGTTAGTAGTGTTCTCTGGAAGTATATCTTGAATAATAAATAGACAAGATAAAGGATATGATTTTGCACGTTTTTGTCTAGAGGTCTCTCAAATGAGATAATCATTCCCGCAATAGCCTTTTTGGAGAACCATTTTTCTTTGGCTCAACCCCCACTGTGAGACTACTATGTATCTACACAGAAATTTATAAAAGAAGTAAAAGGTTCCCTCAAGACCAAAAGGAGATCTGGACTCTTCGCCTCTGTACAACTGAGGATCCAATTCATTCATTATAATGTTGCCAGTGTGCTATTCGTCCGTCACATTAGATCTTCCCTTATTTAATTTGTCAGTGTGACACCTATATCAGTTTTCCCATTTTACTTTGGGACTGTAGGATTCAATTCTTGTAGACAAACTCAACAATAACTGTACATAACATCTGTTGAACAAGACTACATGACAGTTTCTTGACAAGAGTGGGACATACATTTACATAGAATTGTTTACACCACAATTGTACAAGACATACATCATGAGAGATACTTGACAACATCTATACAGGACTTTTCACAATATCTGTCCAACCACAGTAACTTAAGACATCCATCAGAGACAATACTTGACAGCAACTGTACAAGACATTCTCCTGAGCCATGTACTTAAAACACTGTTTCATTAAATACACTTTATTGAGCTGATGGTGAGTCGAGTGATGACCATTGTTTCATCTCCTGGCATGTCAACACTTCAACAAATACATATAAAATGTACAAAATATGTCACACATGCATGTAGATAAACATGATACACCACCTCCCCATTACCCCTCACTACACTCTCCTCCTCCTCTCTAATATCTAACTACACCACTCAGTTACAGTATCTGTCTTCAATTCCTGTCTCTTGGGAATTTGATAAAATCCTATCATGGGAAACTCAAGGAATGAACTACTTTTCTGGATCAGTTGGCACCCTGTTATCCTCAGCAATTGAGGTTGGAAAAGGTCCAGGTAGCAGATTTCCTGTAATAAGTCCCATGGCAGATCATTTCCTCTTGAGAACAGAATTGGTGGTGATGACAAGGTACTGAATCTCCCTGTTGACCAGACTGTCTGTGAAAACTGTCACTGGGGACTTCACATATCTAGTCCACCTCACTTACTCTTCAAGTCTTCATTCTTAAACACTGTGTGAGCACCAGGCTGGTGATTAACCAAGACAAGTCCTAGCCAATCAATCCATTGCACTAGTCATTTCACCAGTCTTCTTGAATGGGGTTAACTACCAGAGACTTGTTGTTTTCGTTCTCAGATGATTCTGATAATTATGATAACTGTCAGGATCATTATAAGAGTCACTATAATCACATTAATGTAATGCTTCAGAACTGTTTTTCTCCCTATTTGATATTCAGCAGTTAAGCTGAGATAAAATCCTCCAAGACATTCCTGTATTTTGGAATTCTAGGAAAATGAATAAGTATTCCATTTGGGGCACAGGTTTAAAGGCTGGCAATTCAGCTTGTGGTCATCTGTGATTTTCCCTAGGGTACTTATAGGGAGTTGGTTCTGGATTTAGGGACTACTGGTTAGTTATCCCAGATGATATATGAAAGCCTCTCCACCATCCTTTTTGTCCTCTGTTGATATACAAAATGGCACAACATCTCTTTACATGTGTTAAAAGATAATGTTATCATACATCAACATACACAGATTGGATATGGGGAGGTTCAGGGAGGGGTGTTGTCCAAGCACACCTCTCCTTGTTGATGATGAAGTGTATTTCACTCTAATGTACTGTGGGTGATATGTTTTCATTATTCACCTCTATCTGTGGTAATCACAAGCCTATATCCTGAGACAGGGGTAGCCTACACAATTACAAGCATTTTAAGGCAAGCAGCATAAGCAAGCATTGTGACATAGCAACATGAGACAGGCATTGTGAATCAGACTTGGCTCACAAGTACATCATACTATCACCATCATCATGTGTTCTTTCCCCACTGAGTAATGTCCATATCTACTACAGTAGGTAAAAGAAACCACATTGCATAAGCAATGGTTCACATATGCACCAAAGCACATATGGGAAAAACATGTTTAGTCCTTGTAAATTTGCATGAGCCATACATTATATTCATCCGACTAAGACACAGGTTCACACACCTATGGTTCTCTTAAGAACTAGTTTATATGAACCAACCAACAGTAAAGGTACCAGTGTAATACTTCAAAGAGAAATTGTATTAATTCTCTTGGGCATATAGCCACCAGGCATCACATGGACTTTGCAATTCTGGCGTGCCACACATATCCCGCTTACATATGGATATTGAAGCATCTTTCCTTCTACTAGATGTGAGAGGCTACTTATCAAATCACCAACTCACTCATCCAACTTTCTCAGCATTTACCAAGGAACTTGTAGATGGTTACATCACACATTCCAATTGAGACTGCCAAATGTGAACTTGCAAGAGCAATGTACAGTCCGATTAAGAATGAGTTATACTAGGCATTTAGGGATGCACAAATGGTTTGCGAATTTGCATTGAGTGTCGTTTACAATCATCAAGCATACGCAACCAGTCACAACAGAGGAATGATATGCACTTGGAGTATTACAGCGTGTAAGATCTGACTGATTGAAGATGCAGTGTTCAGAATACTGGCACACAGAAGTTCTGTTTTCACTTTCACATTTTCTTCATAAAATACTCTCATATTCTTCTCTTTCGTTCACTAGGCATAAATACAACATTTAAGTATGTTTTAATGTGGTACCTGTTATCCAGAGAACAATATATTATAGAATCATTCAGGGCATTTTGGGTTCCCACATCACATATAGCTACTGCTCCCTGTGGAATCCCGCTTCAAACTAATAGATATTCAAATGTGGCCCAGTGAATAGCGTGGGCTGTCATGTATTAGCCAATGAAAAAGCGAGGGCATACCGCTGCCCTACCCTACCTAGTTCTGGAACATTCGAATCTAAGAATAGCCCTTCTATCTGGGATGGTCCCCGTTCAGACTTGAAGTATTTTTATGAATGTGTCGGGCTGGGAATGTGGGGGTCTGATCCATCATGTTACAGAGATTTTAATGCAAAAGTAGGAAAGGGAAAATGGAGAATGTAGTGAGAAATTATGAATTAGGTACAAGAAATGACAGAGGAGAAAAGCTAATAGAATGGGCAAATATCAATGATATGATAATTGGAAACACGTGGTTTAAACACCATAAAAGACGACTATACGTATGGAAAAGCCCTGATCAGAAAATACGCAACCAAATTGACTACATACTAATTAATAAAAGATTTAGAAATGCTCTAATTAATGTAAAAACAATGCCTGGCGCCGACTGTGCTAGTGATCATGTACCACTATGTGGACACATAAAAGTAAGATTAAAGAGAGGAAAACAAATGGGTAGGAACATGAGACTTAATAAAGAGGTTCTGAAAGTAGATAAAGAAATTCAAGAACAATACAGAGTGACTGTGAAAAATAGGTACAATACAATAGCTAAAATACAGAGTATAAATGAACAATGGGAAATGTTAAGGGACTCCATTCATCAAACTAGCAAAGAAATATTACCGGAAAGAAGTCAAATAGCTAAGAAAAAAATGGATAAATGAAGAAATCTTAATGCTGATGGACAAAAGAAAACAGAGTAAAAAATGACAAACAAGAATACGCTAAGATAAATAAAGAAATAAAAGATAAATGTCGGAAGGCAAACAGAAAGTTGGTTAAATGAGCAATGCAAAAAACAAATTGAATTAAATGCCATTAAAGAAAAAATATGCACAGACAAATCAGTGAGCTCACGGGAAGAAAAATAAGAATAAATACAGGGGTTTGAAATCAAAAACAGGAACGATATTATTGGAGAAAGATGATATAATGAACAGATGGAATGAGTATATAAAAGAATTATATGATTGGGTAAGGGAAGAATTAACAGAAGAAAGTAACTTAGAAGGTCCACCTATTCTAAATGAAGAAGTCGCTGACGCTATGAAATATATGAAGAAAGGAAAAACAGCTGGACCAGATGAAATCACAGTAGAAGAATTAGTATTGGGAGAATTTGGAGTAGATATATTAACCAAAATGTTAAATGATATTTAAAGCAGTGGATATCTACCCAGTGATATGCTGAAATCTGTATTTATAGCTATACCAAAAAGACCAGGAGCAATTGAATGTGAAGATTTTCGCACAATTAACCTTATAAACCATATCACTAAGCTTCTGTTCAGAATCATAATGAGAAGAACCAGAAAGAAAATAAAAATAGAAATTAGTGAAGAACAGTATAGGACTTGTGGAGGGAAAGGGCACAAACAATGCAATATATACATTACGGACACTAATAGAAAGGTCAATAGAGAAACAGAAAGACATATATTTATGCTTCATAGATTATACTAAGGCATTTGATAAAGTAAAACATGATGAGCTGATTAAAATGTTGGAAGGTATCAACATTGATGGGAAAGATTTAAGAATAATAAAGAATATTTACTGGAACCATGTAGCAGCAATTAAAATTGGAAATAAAGAGGTTAGTTACGAACACATAAAGCTAGGAGTACGACAGGGATGTGTCTTGTCACCAGATCTCTTCTCCCTATATAGCGAAGTAATAATGAGAGAGATCAATGAGATGCCAGGAATACTAGTTGGAGTTTATAATATAAATAATATACGCTATGCAGATGACACAGTATTGGTGGCAGATAAATCAACAGACCTACAACAATTGTTGGACACTGAAGTAACAGAGAGTGCAAGGAAAGGACTCTCATTTAATATTTATAAAAAAAAAAGTAATAATGATGATATCAAAGAAAATGGTGACACCACAATGTGATATAGAAATAGAAGGAAAATTTCTTAACCAAGTGGATAATTTTAGATACCTAGAGACATTTATAACATCAGATGGAAGATGTACAGCAGAGATTAGGAGCAGAATAGGGCAGACAAAGGCCGCATTTCAGAAAATGAAGAATATCTTGTGCAATAGGTCACTATCACTGAGTGTAA